>JAIPMN010015712.1:0-12880 GCA_020650975.1 Apostichopus californicus
ATATACATATATATACATATATATACATATATATACATATAAATACATATAAATATATATATATATATATCCTTTCTGGAATTTCATTGGCTTGTTGATTATCCTTGCATGATCTGATTAACTCTTTAGTGTATCCCTCCCTTATAGGAATTTATGGCCAGTGAGGGCATCGAGTTGAGTTCTCCGTCAACGATTCCTCCCGATCCATACATCGAATCTCGTAAACAGAAGGCAGCTTTGAAGGAGTTCAAGACGCCATCGGACTTTGATAAACTGAAGCAGTTTATTGAATTAGACCGACAGGTGAGAACCAAAGATCCTCTCGTTGGAACTGAAATGGTATTGTAACCTACACCACAACTATGCTATGGATTATTGTATAAGTATCTTGACAATATTCAGGGATCTTTGGAATTTGATTGTCCCTCATCTCTGCTACCCTCCACTCTTGCTTCATCCCTCACCCCCCCCCCCCCACCCCACCTCATATCAGGTAGTGGTTTCAGCAGTTCATGATTTTGACAGTGTTTGTAAAGTTTAATCCATTTCAACTTAATTTTATCAGGTTCTTAGATTCTACTGTATCTGGGACGATAGGAACAACATGTTTGGTGAACTAAGACCATACATCATCCAGTATTACTTGGTGGACGATACAGTGGAGATCTGTGAATGCCATGAGCCAAACGATGGCAGGGATCCCTTCCCAATATTCCTAAGAAGACAGAGATTACCCAAAGACAGGAACAATGTTGAATGTAAGTGTTCAGATACAGGTTACCATAGAACAGAAACAATGTTGAATGTAAGTGTTTAATACAGATTACAATAGAACAGGAACAGTGTTGAATGTCATTGGTCATTAATCTGTAGTCATTAATCTGTAGTCATTAATCTGTAGTCAGTTATCTGTAATCTAAAGTAAGTACTCTGTAATCTGTAGTCAGTAATCTGTAGTCAGTAATCTGTAGCCTGTAATCTGTAATCTATAGTCAGTAATCTGTAATCTATAGTCAGTGCTCTGTAACCTGTAGTCATTATTCTGTAGTCATTATTCTGTAGTCAGTAATCTGTAGTCTGCAATCTGTAGTCATTAATCTGTATTCTGCAATCTGTAGTCATTAATCTGTAGTCTGCAGTCTGTAGTCAGTAATCTGTAGTCATTAATCTGTATTCTGCAATCTGTAGTCATTAATCTGTATTCTGCAATCTGTAGTCTGCAGTCTGTAGTCAGTAATCTATAGTCTGCAATCTGTAGTCTGCACTCTATAGTCAGTAATCTGTAGTCTGCAATCTATAGTCAGTACTCTGTAGTCTGCAATCTGTAGTCTGCAATCTGTAATCTATACATAGTAAGACTCTATCCTTTTGTAATGTTTTGTCTCTTTCTCATCTGTTTAGCATCTTTCCCATCCGTTGTCATGGAACTCTCAAATAACGAAATCAAGGAGTGGTTCGCTCCGAAGGATTTCATGATCGGCGAGACGGTCGTCATCTACCACCGCCATTTCTTGATCTACGACTGCGACGAATTCACCCGCTCATATCTGTATCAAAAATTTGGTATCAAGGACTTCACACCGCTGGACGTTAAAAGACAGGACAGGAATGGAGCCAACAAGGTAGGTTTAGCAAGAGATTATTGTAGGTCATGTGATGACTGTAACAACTTTCCTCTGCTTGCAAGGGACTGACAAGTGAGCCAAAAAACAGCATCACATGATGAAACTGGTACCCCGTGAAAAAATACTGTTGTATGTCCATTGTTTTATGTCCATTGTTGTATGTCATATTAACTGAAACATGTTGACTACATAACTAAAGCAATATGCAAAGTAAGACATCTGTTATGACATCATTCCAACAAACTAACAAATTTACTTTGTGTGGCTCACAACTATAGATTAGTTATATAATAAAAATAATAATAATAATAATAATAAATGAGACTTATATAGCGCCAAATCAGTAGACAAAAGTCACTGCTCAAGGTGCTTAACAAAGAAAGCAGATTAATTTACAAAAGAACAAGTGAAAAGATGGGTCTTAAGTAGACTTTTGAATGTAGAAAGTTTACAGCATGTTCAAATGTGAGCATTATAACTCATTCACATTGTTTTATGTCAATTGTTTTTTTTTTTCATTAATAATGCTTTATTGTTTTTTTTGGTGTGTGTGTTTAGACTGACCTACCCCCCTACAATGGGTTTGGATCTCTGGAGGATTCCCTTCAGTCCTGCTTATCACTGGTCCCACAACCACCAAAGAAAGACTTCATCAAAATGCTTGAGAACGACCATAAAATTCTTCGATTTGAAGCAGAAATGGTGAGTAATGCGAACAGTTTTTAATAATTTCAATTCCTGGAAGCTAAGAGTTACATAGTGTGAAAAGAAAGAAAAGTTCTTTTTTGGTATTTCAGACTTTTCCCATTGCCCTTACCATCCTGTTATAAATACCTTATTTTTTTTTATCCCCAGTGACTGTTTTAGTAACAGCATAAGTTAGATATCTAAATATCTGCTTTGAAAATCTAGCAAATAATCGTACTGTTTATTCTCCTCGATGGTAGGATTCCGTAAAGCCCGAAGACAGAGGGCGCCGTTTCATCATTAGCTATCGCCTAGCCGACGACATGATCACAATCTTCGAGCCTCCCGTGCGTAACTCTGGTAACGTCAGCGGTAAATTCTTAGAGCGAACCAGGGTGACCAAACCTACTTCCACCCCAGAGCACCCACAGTTTTACGGACCGCAAGATCTGTACATCGGCGCCAGGATTCAAGTCTTTAGCCATCGTTTCAAAATAATGGATGCTGATGATTACGTTTTGAGGTACCTGGAAGCACGCAGGGAGGATTTCCCCGGGTGCGAGAATACCATCGAGAGCATCCGGACCTTGAGAAGTGCAACAGGCGGAGCTTCGATGAAGACATCAGTCAAAGGAGCACCGATGAAGGTCCAGAGAAGGTGAGTCATGCCTGTGAAGAGGCTAGGAGAGAGGTGGGTTTATTCCTGTGGAGAGGCTAGGAGAGAGGTGGAGGTGGGTTATTCCTGTGGAGAGACTAGGAGAGAGGTGGAGGTGGGTTATTTACATGAAGAGGGTGGAGGTGGGCAAATTATATCACTGAGAAAGATAAGGATTTTATTTGTTGAGTAAGGGTGAGAAGGTATCCTTTCATATCGGTTCCTTTTTGCCATCTGTCACAATGGATGAAATCAACCATTTGACTAGGTATTGCCATAATGCAGAATTGGTTACAAGTGATGGTAGCCACCAAAATGTACAGTCCACGGCAGGGTTGGAAGGGGGGGGGGTTGGTGTTGGGGAGAGTCGTATTACGTAACATTTGAGCATAAAATGGCAAACCAAAATAAAAAAAAAAAAATCAATTTACCCTCCTCCCCAGCACACCTATCCCCATTCCACAGAAATACTGCTTCAAAATAGAACACCAGTCATATTGATCAGTCAACATAAATATTTGTTTGTTTTCTCTTTCTTTTAATGTCAGCCCCGGTGACTTGCAAGCTCTCCTGAGGGAAGTGAAAACACAGCTTAAGAAGAATAACTACATCAACTTTAGTTCCTTGACTGACGCCTTCCTCCAATATGACAGAAATCGATCAGGCACCATCGATCTCAATGAACTGAAGAAAGTCTGTCACAAGCAGAACCTTCCGTTGGATGACGACGTAATGCAAGCGGTCAGTTGCTTTAAGTGCTCTAATCAGGCCAGAATCTTATGCACCTGTCTGTCCAGTAGAAGTAAATTGCCTTTTAACCCCCCCCCCTCCCCCTCCAAAAAAAAAAATATATCTAACACTTAATAGCTATATATGTGGGTAAGTGCTTCTCTAAATAACATACAGGTGTAGGCTAATGTGCTTGGTAAAATTCTGTTAGGGCAGTAACATACATGCATTTTACAAAGTGAAGTACAATCGAGTTTCTGTGACACTACTCACTACTTCACATGCAGGTTACTGTATTGCTACTTCACATACACTTTACTGTCACTATATCACATGCAGGTTATTGTGTCACTACATCACATACAGGTTACTATACCACTACATCACATGCAGGTTACTATACCACTACATCACATGCAGGTTTACTATACCACTTCATCACATGCAGGTTACTATGCCACTACATCACATGCAGGTTACTATGCCACTACATCACATGCAGGTTACTGTATGAATAGTACACCTTCAGGTTACTGTATAAATAGTACACCTGTAGGTTACTGTATTACTACTGCACATGTAGGTTACTAAGTCAGTACCTCACATGCAGGTTACTGTGTCACTACTTCACAGACAGATTACTGTATGACTAGTTAACATGCAGGTTACTATGTCTCTAGTTAACATGCAGGCAACTATGTCACTAGTTAACATGGAGGTTCCTATGTCACTAGTAGGTTACTGTGTTACCACTTCACAGTTAACTGTTACTGTATTACTACTGTACATGCAGGTTACCATGTCAATTCTTCACAGGCAGGTTACTTTATGACTAGTTCACATGCAATTCTATCCTCCTCTACTGTATATCATGCATTTGCATATTCAGCCTATACAAGCCTAAGCTCCCATCATGATCATTCGTCTATCTTTGTTTCTCTACAGTTGATCAACGAGTGCGGCGTGGATCAGAACGGTCAAATCAGCCATGCGGGATTCATGAAGTTCCTGACTTGGGATTGAATATGAGAAAAACAAACAATTATCACTTGAACCTCATTAAATCTTCAATCCATGATGAGAATGAAAAAAAAATCTAAAATAGTCGCTCATCTTTGTTTTACTTTAACTTGGGCCATCGACAAGAAAGAAGACTTACCCTGATGTAATTAAAATATTTGTTTTTTTCATTTCATTTAGTTGATTGGTTTCCGTATGTGTTTCCTTTATGAAAAGATGTTTAACTGCGCTTTAACAAGGTGTCTTGGAAACGGTTGTACAGCTGTTGTACATAGTCAAACCACCATGAGATATATTCACAAAGCTTTCCCAGTTTGGTCCAGCAAACTGTTTAAAACTCAATCTCACACATCTTGACTAATTTGAGAAGAAGAACCAACAATAAATAAATTTTTGTTGCTTGTTTGGAATTCATTGTCAAATCTTCCATCAATGTTAAGTAATGTTTTAAGCATTTGCAAAAGAGAATGCAGTTTATAAAATGTGAAAATGTTGAAGTATTAAAAATGCTACCAAATTCTTCAACCATTAATGTATATTAAAGACTTTATACGATGTTACTCCTTGTACACATGAATTTCATAAAAGTCATGCCCCTTTTCGAGGCGAATAAATACTACTACCACTATGTTAAAACATTCCTTGGTATTGTCGATGTAGAGTCGCTAGTTTGCTGACAGGTATTTTGTGTACTCCCTTACAGGTGTGCTATGAAGCCAAGGGACCTAAAATAAATATATGATGGATGAATGTTGTTAGTGCCTAAACCCTCTCGGTCTTTCGTAAGGGGACTTAGCTGAGGGTGGATCGAGTTATTCGACTTTCCATGGCCCTTTTCTTGGGTAACTTTTCTGGAAAATGATCGAAACGTTGAATTCCATGCTAAACTTACGTTAGAGCGATATATGTACAGATATTTGTTGAGTGACAGTGCCTTGATAGCGTTCCATCCAAATCTTAATGTTTATTCATATTGATTGTGATGTTAATCCTTTTGGTGATTTCCATATGTAAATAGATTGTCAGATAAACATTACAGAAACTAACTAAGATAAGAATCATATATCTTTTGTTTTCTTTGTTTTATGAAGTTTGCAACACAAACAAGTTATTGTTCCTTTCCTCTTTCATAAAGTGTTTCTTACCCCCCCCCCCCAACCTCTCACTCCCTTCAGCAATTGAAAAATGAGCAATCTGCATCCCCTTTGATCCAGGGCCCTTCTTAGCACCCCTGTGGGGTCCAAGTTCCCCCTACCCCCCTCCCCCTCTCCTCTCCACAGTTTTGGAATAGCTACCTGCTAATCATAACATTGTCTTCACAAGTTAAGAGATACAGGCTTCAATGTAAGTAAGACATACAGAGTAAGAGATACAAGTTAAGAGATACAGGCTTCAATGAATTCTGGTACCATCAAGCAAAGCTACATGTTTGCTTTGTATTGCCTGTACATTGCAAGAGTTGTTCAAAATTGTGTTAAATGAGATTAAAGATACATACTTGATGAGGACACAAAACAAAAACTTTTTACAAAGCTACACACAGAAACACAAAGTAAAGACACAAAGGAAGAGTCACATTTTTTCCCCACTTATCCAGTGTGGACTATATATTCACAAATCTGTGTTTTCTTTTCAAGTGAGGTAACATTGTCATCAATTGTACACTATCTGGTTGTCATAGCAACTAAACAAATTTTCATTACTACCATGACACAATATTTTTTTTTTTACAACAATTCTTTGTCATCAAATTCAATTGTTGAGATTGAAAACAAAGAGAAAAATTTAAATTTGAACTATCTACAATTTTTGCAAAGCCAAAAAATTGCAAATCATTGACAACAAATCTATTCATCCCAATAAACATCAATTCCAAAATTCTTGAATTTCATTCTTACAGGAAAGGGGGACGGTGGGGGGGGGATGGGGGAATCGAGACGGTGGGGAGGGGGACCGAAAAAATGTGGAATACTATTCATAAAGATCGCCATTATGTCTGACTGATTAATAATTAAAAAAAACATAAAAATCAGTCAGGCCTTAAATAAAATCATCTACTAGAATATCAAAGTTTCAGTTGAGAGATTTACTTTAAAAGGTTGAAAGTAATTTTTCAAATGGAGAATCCAATGCACTTACAAGATAAGGAGATATAAACTTTCACAAACACATTCTGTGGAATGCCTCTTCCTATCATCTACTTGAAGACCCGAAAACTTGAAAAACTGCCAAGGGTCCTTTTTCCAAAAGAAATATGTTAAGATGTCAGAATACAGCAAAATTGTACCACTTAAAGAACTCTATCACAAAATTTTCATTGATCAATGATTTTGTTTCCTCAAGATTGGTAAATACTTCATTTTCTTTATCATCTTTGATTATCGTACTTCCATAGGCTTCGCGTTGGAAAACTAAGCTGAAATACATTACTATTAATTATGAAATATGAAATGCACATCTTTAGCTGAGATGCTTTAGCGATTTCTTTTGCTTCACGGAAAGAAAAGGAAACAAGGGTGGCGGGTGGGGGTGGGAGGAGGAATGAAAATTACTGAAAAATTGGAAGGATTTACTATTTTCTCTGCTATTTATATAAGTACCACCTGTCGATAGAAAGATAAAAAATGAAGGAGCCAAATGCTTTGCTTTGTTGAAGCTTGGGACATGAAGCAACTTATAGCAGGAAATATAGAACTTTAATTCACAGAAGACATGTAATTATAACCTGAAGAACAGATTCCTATGTGACCATCAACCAGCAACAAGAATCACCGTCCCATTTCACCCCCAATCCCCCCTATAAGTCTTCATATGTTAGGCCATCCTATGACCAAACAAAAAACAAAATGGAAGAAAAAAACATATAAGTAAATGAACAACCAAAGGCCACAACCAAATATTAAATTTAGAAACGTGACTAATTTTTTTGGGAGAGTTACCAGCAGATGATTCTGGTGGACTTTGCGTGTAATCTCCGATAAAAAGCTTTTTTTTAAGTAGATTTGCCTATACAATGAAGGGATTTCCCACGGACCAGACAAAAGTTCAAACCACCTCTACATCAGATAAAAAAAAAAGAGAAAAAAAAGAAGACAATTACGATCATGATAATAATAAGAAAGAAGATAAAGCCAGCAATTAGATACCTGTCCCTTATCAAACAGAAATTATAAGTTTTTAAACCTCTTATTTACAAATCTGTACATTAAACTGAGACATAGAAGGGGCCATTATAGTTTTTACGGGTGGCAGTGTTAAAGTATTAAGTCAAAACATGAAGAGTAGGAGCAAAACTCAAGTTTGACTGTAGAATAGTAGACAAAGATGTATCAAAAAAAAAAGAAAAAAAAGTCCACATAATACAGAGAAACACAAGTGATTTGTACATCATATGATTTAAATCATTCGGCTATATTATATGACTGGGTGTGAAAAATTCTGAAAATTCTTTAAAAAAAAACTAATGAGTCTTAAAGGTCATCAGATTATCAAGTAATCCTGTGGTTTCTATAGTAACTTGAAAAAATTATGATGATGATGATTGAAGTAGGGGTTATGTCAAAAATATCAACATGAAAATATTCCGCTCATAGGCAGAAAATTGAGAATTTATTACTGTTATCGAAAACAAACGATGGAGTGGGGTAAAAAATAAACGTTTGTTTTCATCAAGATAATAATATTTGACGGTATTATTGGTACTGTTTGACAGTGGAAGTTACATGTTCAGGGATTTAACCTATATCCCACACAAGGTCCACTTTAACCATTCTACGACAGTCTTCCTATTACATCATCAGATATCCAAAAGGAATATGAAATTACTCCGATATGTTTAATGACCTGGACTCCAGATTCATAAAAAGTAGGTTATCAAATCTGACAAAATTGATGAAAGAAAGAAAGGGTGCGCTTGACACAAACAACATACAGGTGAGTGTGTTTTAATTATTTTTTATGGGTACATCCTGGGGCCCGGTTTGGTTACACATCTCTTCTGGGTCCATGACTGGACCCTAAGCTTAAGTATCTCTCATGGGTACATGACTAGGCCCTGTTAGCCCTAAGCATCTCCTGGGTCCACTACTGGCCCACACTAGGTCGAGCATCTCCTGAGCTGCATTACCGGCCACAGTCCTACATATTCATTAACGTTAAACCCCCATCGGGAGGTTTTAAAACACATCTTTGGCAGAGCTTATAGTTACAATTACGCTTAGTATACTTATTCTTCTTTTTTACTTTATTTTATTTTTTTTTATCAGTTGTGCATCATTTCCCTTATAATAAACCATCTAACCACACCCATCCCATCCCACCACCCCCCCCCCCAAAAAAAAGTTTGTGAAATATTGAAATATACATCAAAAATGCTATGTACAACTACAGACTGAAAAGATGTCTCTTCCTGCCTGATAACACAACCTTTGGCACTAAGACAATGACACCTCTCAACTTCAATATAGTAGCAACTATCGTCAGAGAGAGAAAAAAAAAAAAAAGGTTCACAAAAAAAAAATTTGCGTAGAATTTATTCTTAAGCTACGTCTTGCATGAAAATTCACGACAACAGAAATTAAAACTCAAATTAAAACAAAAAATAAAGTTTACCCTCTCCCTCCGCTAGAGTAGAACTCCGACCTCCACGTATTCCCCCTCGGACGGGATGCGACGTATCTTTTGAGACATCCCTTGGAGTCGATGTGGGAATATCGTTACACTAAAAGTTAATATCTGCTTTTTTCTTTATTTTTTAAATCATTTCATTTTGTATACTGTAATGTGTGAATACAACTGAGTTCACCTCATCAGTTCGCATCGTATTTACTGTTTTATATTTTCACGATTGTCTTTTTTTCCCCCCCCTTCTCTCTCTCCACCTCTCTCTCAGGAGACCACCTCAGCCTTTCTTTAAGATACTGTTACTTCTGGAATGTGAAATATACAAAAGATCCACCATCCTCCGACATTCCATAAAATCTGACCCCACAGCAAAATTTTCTTTTTCAATTTGGTTTGGTTGCTTGGTGTAACTTTCACAAAATGGAAGACTCCTCCTCTCCTTTTCATTCCCGACAGAGGATGGCTGGCCGTGATATCTCTCTCTCTATCCTCTCTTGTTGGGAATTTTGTCTCCTCCTGAATGTTTGAGACCGATTCCTAGGACGCAAGTTACCTTTACGTAGACGATAACAGCTTCTGTAACAGACTGTGTTTATTCCCGTCATCTTGACCGTCACCACCACTCTAGAAAGTCAAAGAGAAAACAAAAAACAGAGACGTTACCAAAGAGAAACCATGAGGCCAGGAAAGCTAGAAAGATGACCGTCCAGCAAGTTTGGACGCTGGCAAATATGTTTCCACTTAATTTAGGGTTGCCATGGAAAGATGCGAGCACACACCGGAACAAAGCAAGTGAACGTGTGGGAATGGTGTTCAACGAATCTTTCAATCTAACACACCGAAGAACCATGCTTAAAAATGCCTTAAAATTTTTCAAATTAAAATGGCTAAAGCATCCATTTTTTCTTTCTTATCTTTTTACCTGGTCCATATTTTCTTGGGGTACCCTCTGTTGATTACTGCCAGGAGTGGCCAGAAAGGTTGACGGCACACCGACATCATTGGTTGGTAAGTTTGGGGCCATGCCGATAAGCTGATTTCGGAACAAATTCGCTACTCTTGTTGAAGCATCTGGGGCCTCCTTCGCGTCTGAGTACTTGCAAAATTTCTGTTGTAGGGTCAGAAAAAAGGAATTTAACAAATAGGTATAATGAAGTGGGTAATAAGTGGGTATCAAATAAAAAACTGCAGTAAAATATCTTATCTTAAATATCTTAAAATACCTTATAGAGTAATTCTCTGATCAAGCCTTGTAACATTCACACATCGTACCACATAAAGCTGTATTTGTTGTTGGTCTGTTACTCTGTGTCAATTTTGACCAAGCCATGTAAGACAGAATTGAATATCGGATTAGTCTCTGTGGCTCACATTATTTGGTTGCACCTTATTAAAAAAGTTCACTATTAACTATAACAAAATGAATTATTTTTAATTCAACATAAACAATTGTGTGGGAGGGGGGGGGAGCACAATTTTAATATAATGTGTTACTATTTTATTGGCATTTTTCAACTTGGTCCGACTTCATCGATCTTCTTTCAGACTAAAAGTAACAGATTACGTGTCATCGTGGTTATAGTACACACACGGTTGTTTAGAAAGAGCGCCACCACCCTGGACGATGCTTACCTGGAATCTTGCTTTGGCCTCCTTATGGACACGATTCTGTGTGTTGTTCATCTGCATACGTCTAGCATTACCGCTAGTATCGGGGATGCCGGCTTGAGGTGGCATCCCTGGATTCTGACCCATCATACCGTCCGGCTTGTTGAAATCTGACGACAGAGAAGTCGCAAATGCGTCAAGTTAAGTTTTTGAATTCATTTCAGTCGGTCGTGCAATGAATAGCGATCTAAGAATATGTGTCTGTATTCGACGGAATCGATAAATACTCAAGTCGGATTGAAATCTTTTGAGTGTTTTTTTTTATGACATCGATACCACCCCTCACTTAACTACAGCTTTGTTAACATTAATGCTGCTACTAATACTGTTAACATTAATGCTGCTACTAATACTGTTAACATTAATGCTGCTGCTAATACTGCTAACATTAATGCTGCTGCTAATACTGTTAACATTAATGCTGCTGCTAATACTGTGAACATTAATGTTGCTGCTAATACTGTTAACATTAATGCTGCTGCTAATACTGTTAACATTAATGTCGCTGTTAATACTATGCGCCTCACTCACCAAAGTTCATCATCTTGTCCAGTTCTGAATTCCCGCCGTGTTGCTGCATCATTCCAGCAGTCACACCGCTACCAGAGGTCGGATACGACGTTCCTGAGTTATTGGTGGTGGTACTAGCAGTTTGCTGGGGATTCCCCTGACCACCTGGGAATCCCCCTTGCTGGTTTGGGGGCTGCATATTGACGGCTGTCATGTTGGGGTTGTTCCCCATAGTGGACTAAAAGACAGAGAGAAAAGACGGAAAGACGTAAGCCTTACTGGATGGTTGCAACCACCGGAAATAATAAACATCTTATTAACGAACAACTACCAACACATAATCAATGATGTACTACATGAACAGAACATTGTAATGGCTTACATGTCCCATCTGGCCTGGCATCCCACCTCTCTGCATCATATTCTGAAATTCCATGCCTCCCCCGGTGTTCCCGAATTGATTGGCAGCCATAGAGGAAGCAGATGTGGCGACCGCGGTGTTGTACGGCCCTGGCACGTTTCCCGCTGAGCCGCCGTTCCACATGTTGGCGTTCATTGCGTCGGGCATACTGGCCTGCCGGGAAATGCCCCCCATCCCTCCTCCCGTGGG
Source organism: Apostichopus californicus (assembly GCA_020650975.1). NCBI lineage: Eukaryota > Metazoa > Echinodermata > Holothuroidea > Aspidochirotida > Stichopodidae > Apostichopus > Apostichopus californicus. The sequence goes on from JAIPMN010015712.1 coordinate 12,128, forward strand.
ACGGATCGCCATATTCGGGTTGTTGGGTGCAAAGTTGGCAAAATTCTGTGAGTTCTGCATCTGATACGGGTTCATCGACGACTGGGGCATGCTCATACTCCGGTTCAGCGGTGGGTTTGCCATTCGGGAGCCCATGCTGACACCTGGCCGCATATTGGGTCTGAGGTTCGGGTTCATGGCTGTCGTCTGGGGCATTCCGGTACCACCCATAGCTGGGTTCATGCCCATACCCGGGTGTTGGTTCCCCATCTGTGCCATCCGGTTCGGGTTATGCATCATGCCAGAGAGGGCATTCATGTTACCGGTCGGCCCCATGCTCCCTCCTGGTGTCATGCCGCCACTGAAATCAGGACCGTGGAAACCTGGCATGTGCATGTTGTGTTGGGGCACGGATCCCTGATATGCACTTGGCATGGATCGGTTCTGGGGCATCATTTGGCCAAACTGATGGCCGTAGTCAGGACTGGGGCGTGCCGATGGTGCTCCTTGAGGGAACTGCTGTTGCATTCCATGGTGCATGGGCCGTGGGCCCATAGAACCACCTGGCTGCATTGGATGGTTTGTGAAATTGCCCATCTGGTTGCTATATGGTATGTTTGCTTTCTGTTTGAGGTAGAGGAGAGAAAAGAAAAAAACAAAGAAAAAAAACATTGGTTACTTCGCTCATAAAAGTGTCATGTAATGAGAATGTGCAGAGATAACAACAATCTTAATATAAAGTGTTGTGTCATATCTATCTATTTACCTGTATAT
>JAIPMN010015718.1:1867-23395 GCA_020650975.1 Apostichopus californicus
ACATATATATATATATATACATATATATATATATATACATATATACATATACATCAGCTGCTCATGCAACATGCTGATTAACACAAAGTTCAAATAATTTAAAAGAAAAACGAAAGACAAAAATTGCAGGCGTTTATCCCTCAACAGCTAAGAAACAGCCAACTTTTCAATTAAGTACACAGAGGTTCAGCTTGTTAAACTTTCCGTACAACCTGGAATACAACTATGGAAAACCGATCTGTACTATACCCTTATATCAGCATGCAAAGTTGTTAGTTCCAAACAGTGACAAAAAAAAATACCCATCTGCAGGCTTCAACTTCATCTATATTATCCCCATAACAGGCTGAAGACCACATTTTGAAATATTGCTAGTTTCCATTTGTTTTCAAAAGTTTGTTGTTAGGTATTGTAACTAAGGAAATGAATATTCATGTCCCATAGTTGATCACCCTCGATACAAATTCTGCTTTTAGTCAATGTCAAATATCATCATATCTTTATGCTCTCTTGAAGCAAGTGTTAACAACTCAAAGAACTTATTTCAAAACAAGACCCCACACCACCCAACCTCTCCCACCCTCCGGTCACACTCTTAAGTTCTTTTCATGAGCCCATCACAGTATGTAGAATTTCGGTCTTCACATAAATGCACATATATTTACATAGCTTCCATACAAACAAGGAAATTTGTTTACGCTTTTTTTTATAGAGAATGTTCCTTTGCACAACGTTATTGGTTGGAAAACAAGATGTAGAGAATATGATCTTCCGTCTGTGATGTTCCATTAAGTAAGATACAGGCAGAATGCATGAATACACAGGGTCATGCATAGGCATAATGTCATGAATATGCAAACCTATCATGTAAAACCATACCATGGGATTAACCAGCCTTTAACCAGATTTAAATGAGCTCAAATGTAAAGGAATTAAGGCTGATCTTACTGGCAAAGCAAAGTTAATATAATTTTTGTTTGCTGAAAGGAAAAAAGAACGAATTAAGAGATGAGAAGAAACAAAAAGGGAGTTCTTTATATCAAAGGTTGATGATAATTATTCAAGTTATTGAACAGCTGAAGAGTAATCCAACTTTGGCAGGGCAATGCTTTAAGGATTTTTTTTCCCTCTCTTTTTCCCTAGGTCAACCAGGTCTTACATTTGGTTGTCTGTAGATATGTAGCAAAATATTAAAAATGACCGGTATGTCACTGTTTGCTGTACACTGTAGGAGAGATGTGTAGGTTTGGTGAATAGAACACCAATATGTACACTGTAGGAGAGATGTGTAGGTTTGGTGAATAGAACACCAATATGTACACTGTAGAAGAGATGTGTAGGTTTGGTGAATAGAACACCAATATGTACACTGTATGAGAGATGTGTAGGTTTGGTGAATAGAACAGCAATATGTACATTGTAGGAGAGATGTGTAGGTTTGGTGAATAGAACAGTAATATGTACACTGTAAGAGAGAGTTGTAGGTTTGGTGTTCAAATAGAACAGCAATATGTACACTGTAGGAGAGATGTGTAGGTTTGGTGAATAGAACAGCAATATGTACACTGTAGTAGAGATGTGTAGGTTTGGTGAATAGAACAGCAATATGTACACTGTAGGAGACATGTGTAGGTTTGGTGAATAGAACACCAGCTTTGGGGGTGATAGCAATTTCAACCTCTTCCAAAGGCGGATGTCGTGGCATCGGAGAGGAGCCTGGGGGAAAGAGGTAGCCCAATCCCCTCTGAGTTATGTTTATATGATCATGTGTACTCAGTTACAAAATGATGTTGTATTTTGTAAATTTAATATTAATTTTTTTTTTTTTACCCTTTTTTTATTCTTGCCACAAATATCGGCAATTTCTCTCTTGCTTTTGCATTTTTTGGCGACCCTACTTTGACACCTCTCCATATTCGGGCTGCTGCTGCTGGTGCTACAAATGATAGGTGGCAATTTTTTTTCCCTTTGCAAAGCTCAAAATATATAGTTTTTGATCAGAATGATAGAGTTAGGGAAATTAGTGAACATTGCTTGCGAGAGGACTGAAGTTGAACGCTAACATTAAATTCTCCCTAATTGTGTGCAATGCCCAACATGGTTGATTAAAAATTAAAGGTAGGTAATTTCTCCAATTTTTCAGACCTAATTAATTTAACTCTCGGGCAATAATACAGAATAACAACATACACAGCATTTCTTAAAAGTTAGGCTTTTGTTGTGGCTTCAATTGCCCTTTATGCTTTTTGAAGTCGATTTGGAATTGTGACTTTCTACCCACACTGATCACTAATTTACTTCAATCAGATCTTCTGACACGCCCTTTACAAGCAGGAATTCCCCAATAAAAACGAAAATAAATATTTCGGATACAGACTGCGTTAGTAATTAGGCTGAAAAAGCAAATTTGAAAGATAAAACAAATGTCAATTGTTGCCTCCCAAATAAACAGCATTGTTATTATAATGTGTTATATTAAAATTGTTATGTTTATTCGTTGCTACCGTAACAGAGGATCAAGCATTCGTGTTAACCGCGGCGTTAGTATCGAATATGCAATGCGGGCAAGAGGCTGTGCATATATATATATATATATATATGTGTATATATATAGATTTCAATACTTTTAACTCGGTCATGCACAGATAACGACGAGGAACGAGGCCTATTATTTCCAGACCGTTCGGTGGTGATTTGTTCGTATGGGACATAGAACTTGGCGTTCCCGTCTTTTGGCATGCGATGGCTGAGTATGTCCAGCCAAAGTTTGAAACCATTGCCGACCTCCAGATCTGTAGGAAATTCAAAACAATCGGCGCAAATGAGATTAAAAATCTTTGAACGGTCGGTTTTAAAAAACCCGACGACCACTCGAGTCAGAGTGACACGCTAGATACGGAAATGAAATCTACACTGTGACGAGAAATAAATGAATGAATAAATAAATGAATAAATAAATAAATAAATAAATAAATTTTAAAAAATGAATAAAAATAAAATTTCATACCGAGGGGAATAATTTCTTGGAATGTAGGAAAATTGAAAAAAAAAATTCATATCCTTCATTTTCTTTCATCACATGATTTATGTTGTCATGGAAACTACGCAAGTCCAGAAATCTTGTTTTGGTATTGATACCATTTTCCAGTAGAGCAGAATATGAACCTTTTGAGGGCATTTTGACAGATTTTGACAGATGTGACATTCCTGTGGCAGGAAGCACTGCTTTCCCACCCGTAGAATCCTCCTCAAACATTATCATTTCTGGCAGACATTTTAGTTCTAAAGGCAATTGGTCTCCGTGTTACACATGGAAGCACAAATGATATGCTATCTTTGGCTAACTTGGTCACTAGCTGAGATAACAGCCTTGCTGTTTTTCTAGTATCCTTCACATGTTAACCTTCCTACTCTAATGTTATTTTTGTATCAATCTAGTACAAACATATGTGAAATAAATCTGAAATTGAAATTGAACCGAGTAGCGACCCATTCTATTAAACTGATTATTCTATTACAGGAATCTTTTTCTTTTTCTGCAAGATATGTCAGTTTTAGCGAAGGAATAATAATAATTTAAAGACATATATAGAGCCCTTGATAAAGCCTGGGCACCTTCGATGCACTGACCTACCCTGCAAGATACCGAAAGGCGTTTTTGCTCCGACCAGCTACTACCGCTGGCCCTTGTAGATATTTAATTGAGCAACCCTATATTTTCTTTCTTTTAAGCGTCATTTTCATTTCTGTTCAACAATCTAACAGATGAAGATATCTCGATACGATTCTGGACGACCTCTTGATTGGCTCTGGGCTATAAACCATGTGACTATCCAAATGGGAAGCTCCCTCTCACGCTGGGAGTGAATAAAAGTTAATCCACGTAAACTAAACTTGGCCCCTGCGGGCCACGGAACCGTTGACAATCAACACGAAACACGATAGAGAATATTTACAAGATGAGCTTTTCCGTACTTTCCAAAAATCATTTTACCTCATAGGACAAATTTTACACGGGGATGGTAAACTACGAAAACTATCAGTAAAACTGACTGCACATTTGGGGTAAAGCTGACTACAGGTAAAGTTAAAACACAAGGAAAACCTGAGATGATCTAATTTTAAATCATGTTGGTCTTTCAGATAACCCGAGACTATTTCTTTCTTTGTAAGGTTTTGAAAAGTATAGTTGGTTGTCCACCATGATAGGTGTATGTGGAATGGTATGATAGAGTGTTTTACTCTAAGTAAAAATATCTGACATGAATCATCTCAAGTCAATGGAAAAACCCTTAAAAATCAGTCATTCAACAAGTTCATTTAAGACCAGTTTCAAATTATTTTTTTTACCATTTTTTTATCTTTTTTTTAAAATTTATTTATTTATTTTTATTTTATTTATTTTTTATTTTTTTTCCCCCAACTTTGATCAGATATAGAATAATATGGACAACTTCCAAGATTATTTGTACCCTAAATTATTTTTAGCCTGACTAGGACATAAATGTGATATGATATCCAAGTGGTATCTAGCTATCTAACCAAATCCAGTTTGCCTAGTTCAGTAGTCCAACCAGTGACCTAACCATGTATGATTATAGTACAAATAGCAGAGGTTTTACAGGACCGTAGCAGGAGACATAACAGAATAGGATCGGGGACCTCATCTGTCGATGTCCTATCTCCAGACCTGAGAGAAATGACGCAATTACGGACACACAAACTGACTGACGGACAGCTTGACTATGATGAACCTTCAGCACTCGAGTCAACAAGTATTCTTAAAAGGAGACGCAAAGAGACATCCAAATTTTCAAACCATCCGAAGTCAAAAAGACCAAACTTTTGAATATACAGGGAAGAAGTTTTAGAACGAGACGATTAAAAAGTTTGGCAGGAGAGAGAGAGATATCGTAGAACAGGTGAGAAATCTAAACGATGCAAAGGGTTAAACGGTCATACAAACAACAATAAATCATGCAATGCTTCATAAATAACGACAATAACAACAACAACAAATGCATTATAAATAACGATAAAAGCAGTAAAAACAAAACATCAAGGGTTACGTTGTTGATTATTAAATGCATCAGTAAAAACTGCGTTCGAATGCGCTGCTTTATTACATTCAAATTCCAAACAGCCGCTGATTAAAGAACAAGACATTTGCAAATCGTGGCATAAAATGACCTCAAAATTTTTTTTTTATTAAAGTTAACAAATCTTGTTATAGGAAAGTTGGCAGGCTGGCATCGGTGACGAAAATATAGTGAAGGAAATTTCCAAATTGCAACGTCACTGTTCGTGAGCGTCCAAGGAGAGAGTGCAAATCTCGATGATGTTTGCACTGTCCAACACCAAATAAACCAGATATTTTTATCTTTTAAATTATAGGATTCACAGAACAAGGTATTTTGAGCGACTGTTCTGTCACATTGGTTGACTTTAAACTGTTTTTCCAATATAGATACTACTTAAACAGAATTAGAGGGAAACCAGGACCAAAATTTATGGGGAACATTTGGCCCCAAGGGTCGAGAGTAACTGTGGTAATGTCGCATAATTGCATAAACACCCCCCCCCCCCCCACGACTGAAACTTTCTGGGATATTTTTGGTTAGGAAGACAATATAGATCTTATAATGAAGAGACAAGTGTTCAAGACTGTTAGTTGAAAACCCCATCTCTATATCTTATTTTGACCGGATGAAATCTACCCTTTGTCCAGGAGGTGGGTAACATGAGGTGATCTGTGATGTCGTCATGGTAAAAGTTAAGTTATTTCCAAGCTTTTACTTAGGCAATAATAATCTTCTCTATGAATTAACTTTGAAACCTGATACGTTTGGAAATATTCAATTAGCTGTCAATGTTCTTTGTACTTAGAATTTCATCAAAACCATTTTTTTTTTTTTTTGTAGCGACAATCTATTTCTCTGAGAATAAATGATCGAAATGTTAAAAAGGGATTTTTTTCTTGTTTTTGTTTTTTTCCCAGGTGAAATTGCCCTGATAACATCCTTCGTTTCTGCTTTGTTGCCAGATGCCTTCACAAAATACCCACCAAATTGAAAAAATATTCATATCGTCTTGATCCACAAGACTATGAGGTTGCGGTTTGGGACATAAAGATATAGCAAGTTTTCAGCAATTTTTCAAATAGCAAGCTATCAACTTAGGCTACCAGGAACTTCTCTGAATGGATACATTGTACAAATTATATTTAACTATATCATTACTCTTCATAATCAAGTCGTTAGTTCCGTTCCTCTTAATCCAATAAAGCAAAAAAAAAATGTTTGTCACACAAAATAATTGCAATTGTGCAATTTGTTGTATTTAAGCACTTTTGTCAAAACTTCATAGCCCTAGTGTAACATTAGCAGACTATGGCTTACACATATGGGAGTCTCTTTCTTCGGAAAGGCATTGTAAGGTCCACAAAGATTGTCAAAAAATCTATGTAAAATATAGCTCTGTAAGTTAAGGGTGAGATTTTTTGGATTTCTGCTGTCTATGAAAGAAAGAAAAAAGAGCAACTTGCTATTTTTAAGCACCGTAACGATAACGTTGCTAGTACAAAGTCAGTAATCTGTCTTAAATGATCACTATAATGTATACCCCGGAGCAATACATTTCCAGCCAATCAGGCAGCAGAAAATATTTAAAATTCCATATTGTTTTCTCATGAATATTCATACGACAGTAATTATATTGTAAAAAATGCTCACAAGCCCTGACTGTAGAACTGTACATAGAGGAGAAAACAACAACAGTTTCCTAGTGTGTGAAACTCAACACAGCTTATCAAAACTGAAGGAGGGGGAAAAAAGGATTTCCTTCCCTTGGTTTACCCCAATTTTCTTAGAGAATAACGTCCCAGTCAAAAAGGGGGGAGGGGAGAGGGAGGGGGGAAGGGTTAAAGAAATACAAAAGCGATTAGATTCGGGTAGACTCACCTTGCACTCGGGTCAAGATATCTCCTTTGATGTCAGCGTTAGTAATAGGCAACGAGACAGACCAAGGTGGTAGAATGAGTTCATGAATAGAACCAAAGTCGCACTCTTCAGGAATTGTTTTGAAGCAGCCAGCATGAGCCTGTTAGAAAAATAGGGGAAGAAAAACGTTGGCATCGTAAAAAAACTCTCGTCGATTCCTTGGCTCGAAAAATTAATCAAGAGAGTAGCGAGTGGATATATGCTGGCGAGGATTTCGCTCACGGTGTAAAAGATAAAGCAAGTTTAGGGGATCAATCTGGTGAGATAAACACCACATGTGAGTTACAAAAAGTAACAGCTGCGACTGGCAAAACGTATTTTTAAAGTGCACTTGTTAAAGTGCACTTCTTTAAGTGCACTTCTTTAAGTGCACTTTTTAAAGTGCTCTGTTCTGCCACAGCCAACATGAACTTGTAACACAAATAGGGCAGAATGACCATTGGTCACGGGTGATATTTCTGGTAAACATTATGCAGAGAGTAAACGGAATAGTTCAGAGGGCTAATAGGGTTTTTGGAGAGGGGGGGGGGGAGGTGGGATTGTCTACATATACCATTAGTGGGTTAGCAATTTGGGAGCATTAATCTCATATGTTAATACAAGGGACTAATTTAGTTTTCAAACTGCGTATACCTGTTTCATCGGTTCTGTAATTTGCCGGTTCCGAATTTTGTCTCTAATAAAATACTACATATTGCATTGTTACTAAATACCCTCTAAACTTGGTAAAAACTTGGTATCCACACAACAAAGAAGTATCTGTTATGCCAAAAAAAAAACCATTGTTTGTTTATTTTATAACAGAAGATACTATATTTACTAAGAACGTCTCTCACTGAGACACAGCCTGAGTGCTGTCACGGCTGTCACAGAATGACAGAAACACCAACCACAAATTGAGCCCCTTAAAATATCGGTTGACCCAAGGCCCCTTAAAATATTGGTTGACCCAAGGCCCCTTTAAATATCGTTTGACCCAAATACAGGTAGCATTTTCTTCCTATAGCTTCCTATAGAGACCCAAATTCAACTTGCCTTTTTCACTATTACTAAGAAGTTCTCCGTTTTCTTCGGTTGAAAGGGAACATGCTTTGCTTACAGTATTATTATCTTTCCGATGATCAAATTCCACCCACATGCAAGAACTGTTTACGACCGGACATGGGGGTTTAAAGGGAAAGACTCCATCTCATCCATTTCAGTAGACTTCTCAATTACAATTTGCACAATGAACCATGCTTAACTGCAACCCATTAAATAGTGTCCCTTTAACGGTGGTAATCGATTTCCATGAAAGGGATTCAGAGAGATAGAGAGAATTTCTTCTACAGGACTTTTTTCCAGAGAACTTTTTCTAGAGAATTTATTCTCTAGAAAAAGGAACAAATGATTCTAATCTGTTGAGATTTGCCAACAGATAGTTCGTTGACATCATCGGGAGTTATTTAAGATTTGCTTCCGTTATTAGTGTCACTCCAGACCACGATCGGTCTATTGTATTTATAACACTATAACAATGTAGTGTGTGTACGTTGGACTACTCTACACGTTTTTGTTTTCCCTGTTCAGCAGGTACGAGTCAGAACGCAAAATGGATAAGTGTAACATTTTGGGATGGCTTAAAGTGTGAGAGTATTTATTTAATATCTAAACCGATACTAAAAAGTTATAATTTGTTATATTTTATTGACCATCTCGGAAACGTTTCTCTTTGAGTGCATGTCTGTATTTTCTGTGTTGGATGTAACAGGAACATCATGAATGAATAAACAAATGGTTGCCAATTACAGGAAAAGTCAAACCAATCAAGGCCGACACTCATACCGGATCTCGTTCCAACAACCAGGAAGTCCTTCCTCGGTAAATCACGTCCAAAAGACCCCATCACTGCACTTTTTCTGATTATTTTTAGTTAAGGTCAAAGGTCAGCAATAGGAGAAAAAAATCAGAGCACAAATTGCGGCTCTCACTCAGAAGGTTCGGGTAACGTTGAAAATGAAAAAGTATTGGTGATCAAAAATGTCCATGGGTCCATGTTAATTTCGACATATCGACTAATCGTGCATATTCCTGATCTATGGTATTTTACTTTTTCGACTTTTTTGCCCACTTGAAATATTCACTGGTGTGGGGGAACAAATCACCCGCTATGTACTATGGTTAAAGCTGGTGGGTCTGAAAGTTTGTATATTTAGAATATTCACTGGTGTGGGATAATAGATCACCCGCTATGAACTAAGGTTAACTTTTTTAAGTTTGTTCTTTAAGTGAGCAGAAATCCCAAAATGTGTGACCTGTCACAGGGAATCTGTTGGCTGAAGTAGATAGTTTAATAAAAGTCCAGGAAACTTTCTGAATATTTTAGGGCAAAACCACACCTTCATAGCCTATTTTTTGGGCAAAGATATTAATTTTGTCCAAATTTGTTGGTATTTTCTGAAGGTAACAGACAACACCAAAGTGCATGATGTCATCCAAGCTGTTGATCTGGTCATATTTCTGTTTTCCTAATAAGATTTAACTCAATTATTCACAAAGGAAAACATAATTTCAACAGCAAAAAAGGTTCTTCCAGATAGAGGCTGCTTAGAATCATAAAGTAACTGCCTTCTGGTCTGATAAATATGATAGTTTCAGGGTTTTTTTTGTTTTATTATTATTTTTTGTATAATTATTATCATGAACGATCAACGGGCTTGCCCCTCAATATGTCACTGACCTTCTTACTCCTTTGCGTCGGTCAACTACAGTTACGCTTCGCTCTTCCTATCATGAGCATTTGCAATTAACTCCTGGTCCACGTACCCGCACTCGTTATGGCAATCGTGCCTTTTCTGTCGCTGCGCCTTCTCTTTGGAGCAAACTCCCATTTCAGTTCGTGACTCTCCCTCCCTTTGTATTTTCAAGAGACAACTTAAAACATTTCTGTTTGATCCCTAGTTTCTTTTTTCTTTTTTTCCCCTTGGTTTCCTTTGTCTCTTTCCTACTTTGTAAAGCGGTTTGAAACGCTGTATTAAGCGCTATATAAGTGTAATTTATTATTATTATTATTATCATGAGGGGTTATTCTCTTACTGTGATGTAGCACCAATCGCACTGCATCCCGGTCAGACATTCTGAACTAGCACAAGACTTCTTACAGACCACGCAGCGGCTGTTGGTAGGCAGGTTGCCATCCCTCCAGTGGTGTTTTATTGTTGCAGTTGTCTGTAGGTTTCAAGAAAATTCCAAAATATATATTAATATATTTTCAATCTTGGAGACTTGCATTGGAACTTTTGGAAGAGAGGCAAAAGAGAAATGGGAAAAAATGGGTAGGCTAAGGAGAAAAGGGTAGGTGTGGGACAGGAGGGGAGATGGGGGGGGGCAGATGGATGGTGAGGTGGAAAGAAAAGTATGGATTCGAGAGAGGCAAGGGATGGGCCAGATTCAGGGCAGAATTTAAACACACTAAAGAAGATTTCAGTATTTGATTCATAATATCTCAATGTAATGGCCGAATTTTTGGCGATATCTATAGGATGGAGAGAAATATATAAAATAAGTGGAGGTCTTCCATTTAATTTTTAAAATTTTAGTGATTGGTGACTTAACATAAGTCAGCAGCATAACGATACACTGCAATGCCCTCGTTGTCTGAGTTTTATTTCATATGTCATTGTGATTTTCATTGGAACACAAATGTCCATGTTTGATCCTACCACTGGTGCTCATCAATGACAGTGGCTGGACTACTCAGTCTAACAGAGAAACCATCGGGGGTGGTGGGGGTGGGGGAGGTGGGGGTGGGTACAGTTCCTCCAAAGCAATTGATACAAAACTCAATATAAAGAGATAAGGTGTTGATCGCCTCAAATAACATGTTTCCCAATGCATTACAAATCTGTCCAGGTCATGTGGTGCTAAAAGAATTCACAGAAAACAAATCTCACTGTCCCCTCGCTTTTAAAACCGATGAAATAGCAGACTTTTACAAGACCAAGACACTTCTACCAGGTTTACTATGAAGCCTACCTACTAATGATCACTGAATGTTAGGATAGGTACATGTAGCCTAACAGTTGGTACTCTTGCAAAAAACCTTTTGGGACGTTCTTAATGAGGGGTACATTCAAAGAGCCATGTACTCCAAACCATGAAATGAAGAAGCCATAACCTTTCACCACTGTTTTGTTTTTTAGTCTAATAACTGTATCTCAGACTTTTCAAAAACCTTGCTAGCTTTCATTTAAAGCCAAAAACATAAGAAGTGTTCAAACAAGGATATTCCCTCATTTTTCTAGACTAAACTTCCAAATTCAAGGACTTTCAAAGCCTAGCAAAAAAAAAAGGATTTATCTGTTCTCTACCTTTTCCATTTTCCAGACTATGTGGGGAACCATGAAATCTTTGAATAGATACTAGATAGATGAAGTCATGTAATAGCTTAACTGGAAACAGATATTACACAAACTGTTTTACGTAAATAATGGTCATGTACGGTCAAATAAACAAAACTATTCTTTTTTCTCTGCTGTTATTTCATAAACAAATCCTTAGCACTTTATATAACAACAGGAAACAAAGTAATTACATTAATTAACTCTAGTGAACAAAAGCTTTTACTTCAAATCATCAGTAACCTAATTTGCCAGTATTTTGGTAAGCAAGTGGACATATTGTTATTATGCAACAACAACATCATCAAGAGTTTACTGCGTTAATATTCTTACAACATAAACAAAAGAAAAACAGAGGGAGAGCTATTAAACGAATGCTGTAATGGCTAAATAATACAATTTACACTAAGAAACCAAACCTAAGCCCCTCCCACCCACTACCCCCCCCCTCCCCTCCAGGCAATAAAAAACCAAGGCCTTGTGTCAAGTTTGTCCATTACATAAAATGGAAATAACTGAAATTACACAACAGTGAATTTCAGAGTTCTTCAAATGTCAACAATGCTACACGGTTGTAGTATTCCTACGAAAGAAGAACAACAACAGGCACATTTTTTACTTGGGGAATAGCTTACCCACAAGTCTGCTGTTTCACAACCAACACCAATTTATCTTGTTTCTATTATATTTGTTATCCTTATAAATCTAGGTTAGATTTACTATCAGTACAACATCAAAATAAAATAAAACTGTTAGAAAACTGCTAATCCACTAGAGAGCCTGTGTAAGAGAATGTGTAAAAGTAAGTTGGTCTGACGTTTCAATCCTAGCAGGATTTTCTTCATAGGCTTAATGACATTTAGCCTCTGCAGAAGATCCTGCTAGGATCGAAACGTCAGGCTAACTTACTTTTACACATCAGTACAACATGGTTTAAAAAAAAAATTAAACCTGCTGCCAGATTTGTTTTTCTGTATTTTTTTATTTTTTTTGAAATCTTTTGATTGAACCGATTTTATTTAATATCCTTTACAGGAGAAGCAAGACGAATCAAAAACGCTGTTTTTTTATCTGTTTATACTTACGGGGTCCACATCTTCATCGTGGTGCGCAACGTCGATACAGTTGTTGAGAGCAAAGTCCAGACAATGTAGATGGACATAGTATTCACACACTGTTAAAAATGAGAGAACAAAAAATATCATAATAATAATAATCATAATCATAATTACTTTAAACTCTACTTTCATCTCAAAATACAACCCTTTATTTTTCAAGGTTGCAATGGGGGTTCTGCCTATTAATTGCTACTTTTTTTGCTTTGTTTTTTTCCCTTCTTTTTTCCCTCTATTTTCCCTTTTTTTAACCCCCCTTTTACTTTTGGATTTAAACTAAACGTTTATTCCAAATGCAATCGTTATTGTGGGAAATCCCGTCTTGGCAACTTTTGACATGGGGATTTTATTTTTATGTGAAATGCCATTTTACGTGGGTTCTATTCACACTGTTGTTTCGGTGGCTTTTTGTTCCGTTCGTTTCTCGAAATATTAACCAGCCTCACCTAAAAATTTTGGTTGCCGCCCACCCAGTACATCACGATTTGACAAGTTTTGATTGCCCGGCAGTTATTTTGGTCATATCGGACTACCCCAAAATTTACACGCTGTTCAATGATAAAAATTCTTGACCCTGCACATAGAATTCTATGATCCTTTTGTGTACATCCTGGGCCAAAGTGGCACCTCATTGTCTGGTCTTCTTTTGTGTTTTAGAGGCTGAATTTTGTGGTCTCATAGTCTGTGCATGAAACTATCCCCAGACTCTTGAAAACCAGAAACTGTGTGCTCTCAAGCGTGGCTCATTACCAGCTAGTTGCTGTGTCATTGCACTGGGTAGCAACGGCTGGGCCGGCGATGATCGTCAGTTAAATTTGCGAGCCTTCCCTAAGTCTGGAAATACCCAAAAACTTGTTGAAAACTCTTTGAGTGACTTACTCAAGTCTGTACATGTCACCAATGATAACTTTAAAACATGTTGAAAGCTCATTGAGTGACTGACTCAAGTCGTTAAACACTAATATTAACTTTAAAACTTGTTACAAATTTGCTCTTTTGTTCGTATCTCAGTAATTTTTAACGTCTCTTGCCTTAAAGCCCAAGGACTATTTTTTGCTGATTCGTGTAAGACTGGTTCGTTGCGATGTTGGTAAACTGTACGAAGGGTGATCATGTTTGTCAGTGCTCCCTTAGTCCCGTATTACCTGTCGAAACTTCTCTTGCCATATATTCCAACTCGCACACTTCGTTCGTCCAACAAACTGTATTTAACTGTTCCTAAACCACGCTTGAAGACCTATGGTTACAGAAGTTTCGAATACTCTGGCTCTTATCTCTGGAACAAGTTACCAGATCACATTCGAACATGCTCCAAACTTTCTACATTCAAAAAGTCTTTTTAAGACCCATCTTTTCACTTGTTCTTTTGTAAATTAATCTGCTTTCTTTGTAAAGCGCCTTGAGCAGTGGCTTTTGTCTACTGATTTGGCAATATATAAGTCTCATTTATTATTATTATTATTATTATTATATTATTACAAAGCCAAGGGCGTAGGAACCGGGGGGGCTGGAGGGGCGCCAGCCCCCCAGTGAAAAATATCGGGGGGCGGAAGTATCATTCCGCCCTCCCCCCGCTCCGCAAGTCAGAAAACCCCTTTTTCATTTCCAAATGAGAAAAAAATCTCATTTGGAACACCAAATTGCATCTAAGGCCAAGTGAAAATGCAAAATTATTTACAAAATGGAGTGGGTATTGAAGTGTGCTATATTGCACCAAATTGCATCTGAGGCCACCTGGAAATGCAAAAAAATTCCAAAGGGGAGGGGGACACCCCCTCCCCTTACACCCCTCCCTGGGCCGGCCATCAGTCTTCAGGCCCCCCCCACTCAAAAGTACCTTCCTACGCCACTGCACAAAGCTAAATGCTAAGAAAAAGTGAGAAACTTGCTATGGACATGCATAGGTGTCAAATAATTTCTTTGTACATGCACTGCAGCATTATAAATTTTCAGCTTTTTCTTTTAGAAAGAAAATTCATAAACAGCTGAAGGCTGCTACCAAGCAAAAATGTGAATGCTAAATCATACCCTATAAATTAAGTAATGTTTGGAGAGACAGCAAGGTATACTGTGTGAAAGCTTCTGCACTTTTTGAGGTCAAACTGTGACAGTTTTCAAGCAGTTTTCAAGTATTTTTCAAGCTCTCTTTATGAAAAGATCAATGTACCATCATAAAACTCTGGAATGCAGCCAGAAGGTATTATACAGCTCTCAATAAATAAAATAAAAATTAGACAGCTGAATTCACCATAATCTAGGTCTTGATAAGAACTACTTCAGCCTTCATTCAAAGTTACAGATTTACTGGTATCTTAACTGGGTGAAAAATTTATCTGATGTTACAAGAGGTATTGTTTTATAAAGTAGCAAGCATGCTGGTATGGTGGTGGAAGAAATTCACTTGGTGCCCGGCAATTTATTACACATATAACACAATCAAATATGATACCACCAAGCAAAGGAAAACAAAAAATAGAGATGAGCTGTTTTATCAATTGAGCAAGAGTCTAGATAGATGCAAAGTAACACATTCTGTTAAGTTGGTATTAAAGCAAACATAAAGACTTTATCATGTGTTCATTTGTTCCCAAACTACATTATGAATATTGAATACATGCAAAATATTATTCTTTATCCCATATTTCCCCATGCAGGGCTTCCTTACTTAACCCTAGGCTTGGGGTTGTTGCCGTCTGAAAGCTGGTGAAGCTTATTCAGTGGCTCGTTGCATGGTTGCATTTTCGGATGTGAAAAGCTACCAAAAGCCAGAAGAACATGTTATTCTGGTAAAATATGTATGTATATTAGATCCTCCTGCAAGCAGGAACTTGCGAAGAAGCCATCATTGGCTTATCTAAGCCTCAAGCTGACCAAAGTCAGTCTCTTAGATTCATATTTATTGTCCAAAATAACGTCCAAAATATCATTTTTCTAGACTTCCATTGGATGGACCGGAGAAAAAATCAAGTTAGGCACGGAGAATAACCGATAAACAGGACCTAATTATTATCTGATGAGGTTTTATAAAATTTTACTCCATGAATCATCAGATGAGACATGCATGTCTAAAAGGCAAGTTGACTATACCAAACAGAATGTGAACAACTTTGATTTGATTGCGGCTTGCAAAATCCAGACTGGTTCTACTGCAAGTGCCGGGATAATCGTCCGCAGAAATCCTGGATACTAACCTGAGAAATGCTGGATACTAACCGGAGAAATGCTGGATACTAACCAGAGAAATCCTGGATACTAACCAGTTTAAATCCTGGATACTAACCAGAGAAATCCTGGATACTAACCTTCACACTTCACTGCTAGCGCTTCATCCAGCTTTCTTCGACAAACGTTGCAAAACTTTTTTCTGTAGGCCCCCGGATCACTCCAAGAATGAGAAACTGGTTTCTGTGAAAGGAAACCAGAAATGAAACATTACAACCATCCGTATAAAGAGAAAAAAAAATTAGGTCAAAAAGTTTGAATTTCATGTTTTACTCAGTCTACACATATAATGATCATGACCAGCTGTTTAGAAGAAAGTGACTTCAAATGAACAAGAGGTTCCATGATCTTCCAAACGTCCGGCATTAACCCAGACAGTCCAGCATCAGCCTGGACAATCCAACATCGGCCCGGACAGTCCGGCATCAGCCCGGACAGTCAGACATCGGCCGGGACAGTCCAGCATCAGCCTGGACAGTCCAGCATCAGCCTGGACAGTCCAGCATCAGCCCGGATCGGATATTGGCCCGGACAGTCCGGCATCGGCCCGGACAGTCGGACATTGGCCTGGGCAGTCCTGCATCAGACTGGACAGTCCAGCATCAGCCTGGACAGTCCAGCATCAGCCCGGACAGTCGGACATCGGCCCAGACAGTCCGGCATTGGCCTGGACAGTCGGACATTGGCCCAGGCAATCCCGCATTAGCCCGAACAACTACACATTTTGATTACTATCCTTGTTAGTGCATATTAGACTTGTATCAGTATTTATAAATGTACATTAAGATATATGTAGTAAATTTAATTTGCATACATGTTTGTTATTACGTACCGCTAATATGATATATCACAGCTTTTTCTTAACTTTGCAGTATGAAAATTGGGATTTTTTTTTTATTGTGTACATTTTAAGGAAATTAATAACAGCATCGTCCTGTTATCCGCAAAGACTTTTCAGTCGAGCTGGCACTTGACAACAATCGGCTCACAATTAAATCTATCTCTACCTTGTATATTGATCAAAGGACATGCAGGTAGAGGGAGATATTTATTCTGTCTGGTTTGTTGCTTCAACCAACGGGTTTTCTCTGACCCGCGTAGAAAGTGAAATGAGAACCCCTTTTCTAGTGTTTATCATATCAAGTTCAAAGATATAAACATCCCATAGACACCAGCGACATCGGCTGCCCCACGTCAGTGCAAGTATAATTCACGTTCCCAAAAGCAATTACCCACAATGCAACAGCAACCAAAAGTTTATTTTATTTGGAGGGAAAAAAAAGATTTACTGCAGTCGAAGGAACGTCCATTGATTTATTACAATCCATTACCACATTGAGTTAAATATCAGACACATTCGACTTCATTTTGATTAATCATATCTTTTAGGATGATATTTGAGTTTTATGAACCCTTTCTTCTTTGTATGAACAATCATAAACAACTTTCCTGTGAATTAGGTATTTAAAATCGCCTAAAGTTAAGTCTCCTTCACGTAGGAAAACCATTCTCCACACATGAACAAGTATATACCAATGTACCGGTCATCCATTTGTGTTGGTGCATTATTCAAAACAAACAGTGCTAAAAGCTTGAGAAGGAAAACAACAGCTCAAATTTTCTCGGAAAGGACAATCCTGCATATAGGTCATGACCTAGATTTTTCATGTGAGTTCAACTAATTATCATCATCAACCAAGGAGCAATAAATTACCACAGGCTTGAAAGAAAAGATGAAATTTAAGAGAATATGAGAAGAGTCAATAAAATCGCTGTATCCTATATGTTACCCATCCATGTTCTTTTGCAGAAATAAACAGAAAAATCATTAAAATTGTGAAGGGAAGCCTAAATATATGTCTGCGATAAACTTAACTACTTATCATAGGACAACTACTGTAGCTATGGCGCAAAATTGGGAAATTTGTGGAACTGGTACCTGTACAAAACCATTGCAATCAATGGGACAAGAACCTTGAAGAAGGCTACTTTAGATCCATGCGATCAACCAAAGAAAATATGAAAGTACACTATATATTTGGCATGCACTCAAGTCATGTGAAGACATGAACTGTGAGATGAACTGCAACCTAAAAACTTAAGTATCATTTGGAGGGAAAAACCAACAAGATAAATTTTTAATGATGTAAAACACTATAAAAATCTACTGCCACTTGCAGCACTATGGCCCGGGATTAAGGACCTTGGACACCAGATAAACTTTAGGTCAATATTGACTTCAAATGCATTGCCATAGAAGGCATTTTGATTTATTGCTAAAGACTGACCGTCTGACTGACCAGACCATGCCCCTCCCCGCCCCCCCAATCCCATATCAAACCTGTCTCATGGATCCTGTATATAGCTTCTGATTGCAATTAACATGCAATATATATATATCACTTCCTTTACACGTTTAACGGTCAGCTTGACCCTCAGTCCTCAATGTCTAGGAATAATGAAGGTCTATGAACAAACTTAAAGTTCTTTTGAAAAGTTGCTAGCAATTTTGAACTCGTTTTAAAGAGGAAATAATGAACTTTAAACCTTGTATGTTTATCTACTCCACTACATCTTTCTTCTAAAGCATCTCCTCTTTAATATTTCTTTTCTTGAACATTTTTATAGAGAGCTCTCTGGGTATCCTCATGACACGAAATAAGTTTTCGGTTTTGTTCTTTGTTTCAATTGTAGATATACAAATCGCATATAAATAAATTTATGCATCAATAGAAATTGAAAGTATTTATATCTATATATAGTTTTATTGAAATTAATGGATAATTCTATATGACCCTCAACAGCCAAAGTCACAAGCACTTTATAACTGTTTAATAAAAGCAGCCATAACAGCTCAGCTTTCTTCACAAAACCATGTTTGCTTTTAGAAGTTGTACCAGAGGTCATTGTCTTAAAACTCCAGAAGTTACAAAGTAGGATTAATATTCGACATTTACTCTCTCTCTCAAAGGGTTGTGAATGAATGGAACGGTTTGCCTGAGAAAGTTGTGCTTTCAAGTAGTGTGAATGGGTTTAAGAATGCTTTGGACAAGCACTTTAAGCATTGTAATCGGGTCTGATTTTTTGTGTCTTTTTTTCTCTTCTATAGGGTCCTTGATGGGAACTTGATTGTCCCCCCTGATCCTTTTTCTACTAAACTAAACTAAACTAACATGGTACAGTCATTTTCAGGGACTCTTCTACCCCGTCCCAAGCAACCCAGCCCCGGCCTGCCCGGCCAGCCCCAACTTTTGTGGCTCTCTTCTTCTCCCCTATCCCCCACTCCCATCAGCCTATATCAGCCCATCAGCCTATATCAGCCCATCAGCCCATATTGCACAATACAATTCAGTACGAAAATCGCTGAGGAAATCCGGACAGACAAAACGCAGGATGTTGGCACTTTGGATGGTAGAATGAGATGGAAGGGCATTGACTGAAGGAGCCGTTCATAGAGGGCGTGCAGTGTTAAAAGGTTACCAGTTCATTCTAGGCACAGTAGAGCGAGGGTGCTAAGCTTGTGGGAAGAGAGGTAGGCAAGGAGTGAGTAAATCCCACCCCTCCCTTTCCCCCTCCCATCGGCCCATATTGCATACATGTACTTCAGTCATAAAAAAAAATTATTTCAATTTCTATGTCCTCAGGAAATTTCTAGAAACTGACATAGAGAAATGGGTTCATTATTACAATGCTTTGGCATTTCCTATCGGGAAAATCGAGGAGCCTTTAAAATAGTTAAGAAAGATGATTTTTAGCAAATATAGCAACTTTTGAATGTATGCATGCATGCCCTTTAAACAGTCACATATATGCTTTAGGATCAACTGTACTGTACATACATGATCACATCAAGCACACTGCGACTAATATACAGGCTGCCCAAATGGAGAGGAAATTACAGAGAGAATTATTCACGAATTGCACCCCACTGCTTATTTGTAAACTTTCACAGTTTTGTTTATACTCCATATATTTTCCTCCACCTCCTCCCTCCTCCTCCTCCTCCTCCTCCTTCTCCTCCTCCTCCCCCTCAGTGTACTGTGTAATGTATAATGTGTACAACGGTATAAATACTACCGCCAATCGTGTTCGGTGATGATATCACTCCCCGCTGGAAAGTGCTAGAACCCGCAGATATATGAAATAAAACCAACCCGAGATCATTTTTATGTATGCACACTGGGGGAAAAAAAAAAAAAAAAAAATCCTTAAATTATCCTTACACGCTGAGTTGGTCAAATATACAAACATTTTTTTTATATTTTTTTTTATTCTTTTGTCTTCTATATTTTATCAATTTACTGCGATGCACACATGCGTAAAACTACACAACCCCGATTTTCACTGCGGCGGTATGATCAGGGGGAGACCATGCCTTGATGAATTCAGCAACTGTAAAATGTATATATACTGTAGGAGAGATGCTAAGTACATCATAGCAAGGATGCAAACACTGTACAAATTTATATAGACTTCAAATATACTGTGAATCTACTATATAATTGATTTTTGTGGGGGATGGAGAATTTGCCGCCGTCGAGATGGATGTTTGTCGTTGTCGTAGTCGTCGCATGCGAGCACTACTGTGTGCCCACAGAGAGTCGTAAGAACCAGCATTTATAAAGCTTGTACTTCCACACACACTCATGTCCCTCGAGAGACATGTTGGAGTTCTGAGGCTTGTAGACAGCAAAAAATACAAACAAACAAACAGAAGGTCTCTGGGCAAATTGAAAAGTGGCAGGGGGGGGGGGGGAGAGAGTGAAATTGGCCAAACATATAGCCATTGCCTAACTAGCCAATCATCGTCCAATTACATCTAGGGTTCTCTAAAATTCTGAGTCTGAACGGGCATCGGATGATCTAGGGTTGTTGAATTTCCTAGAAATCTACCAGCCCTGCCGTAATCTGGGCTAGATATCTAGAGACAGAGAAAAGCTAACAACGCAGAGCAATCTTTAGAGAAGAGAACCCTTGTACGTCATCATCCAGGGTACGAGATAAAATTGATCGCTGAATAGCTGTAGCATTCTTCTTCTTCTTGGGCTGTTTTTTGTTTTTTGTTGTTTTTTTGCTCTCTCACTGTTTCATCTCCGGGACTTAAATTCTGATGGGGTTGACCGAATGAGAAAACATCATGGGAACAACATGATGCAGTGACAAGAGCTAGGTTTACACAGTGTGCACTGAGATCACATGTTAGGCTATAACATACTCTTGTGACAGTGCTTATAAGCAAATTTGGAACTATTTTAACAGGATCACAGATTCACTGTAAACTGGGCTAAAAGTTGGAACCGAGCTGAGACTTTAAAATGTTAGGCCACATGTTTATATGAAGGCAATATTATTGAAGGACTATAGGATGCATTGAGACTGGCCAGTTAGAAAACTACTTGTCTTAAACTCGTTCACAGGTTGAGATCACATGTTCGACTATTTTCAGGTCATTCATACTGTTCAATTAACTGAAAGGACACTGAAACTGAAATTTCCAAAACTGACTGGTTTGGATATTTACGAGTGACGAGGTTACCTGTCTCCCCACAACAAATTTTTATCTACCACAATCTTTCTCCTGTAAAGTTAAGGTGAGTTAGGTTAGATAGTGTTTGGGACTGTAAGGGGTCACACACTGAAGATTTTAGAAGTAGGTCTTTTATTGCATGGCAAGCCAGAAGATTAGCTTTGAAAGGAGACGCAAACCAACCACAATCAACTCATTCCCCCCACCCCTCCCTCCCTCCCCATTCCCACATCTCACCTCACCCGCAACCAGGAGACACATACCCAACAATGATGAATAATCTCCCC
>JAIPMN010015724.1:0-10717 GCA_020650975.1 Apostichopus californicus
AGAAGGGCCACAGACAATTTTCTGCCCAGACGAACGATGACATATGCCTAAAATTCGGTTAAAGATCTTCAAAGACAATAATGGAAAAGAACTCTCATTAATATCATATGGAGCATTATCAGATTCAACCAACAGACTGAAAACAAAACTGAAAACTGATAACAAATCCATACACATTGCCTTTAAGGAATCGGCACGTAATTAGGTTTACTTCAGGTACTGAATACTTTTTTATTTTCTGTGAGTATCAATTCCTCACAATTTGTATGTTAGGGACTGCCATAACAAAGAAGGAAATTTGTTCACATTTTTCAGAGAGATAAATATTTTAGCATAAGTGAACATGTCACTGACGAACTTTTAAAATGAATGAAATGACTAACCAACTAGCAGTATAAAAGAAAACATATCATGAAAATGGTGGACAGCCTGCAAGAGATATTGCCATTATGTACTCTTTTTCTTAAGCAAAATTATATTGGCATCTAATTTTTAGTGCCAATAAAACTTCAGCAATAGGGGCCTTCCCTGGATCTACCCCTGCATTTACCTGGCCAAAAGTCAAGTTGTTTCATTCTGAGTGGCATCCCTACAACATGGACATACTGTCTGTCAGCAATTGCACAAATTGTTCTAAAGACCTCCAGTGATATATGTATGGCATTAACTGATTGATGTTCTGGACCAATGAATGAAATATCAAGTTTACTATCTTCCCTTAACTGAATGATCAACAAAAACAATGTTAGATGTGTAGTCCAGTTCTTTTCAAATAATGCACTAGAATATCAATGACTAATAAAAAAACACATCAGAGACAAGCACAAGTACAAAATTCAACCACTCAAGTTATTATTTTACATGAGAGAATGAATGCTTACAAATCACATTGTTTTAATGACTGTGTCATGAAACATTATACCCATTCTGGTATGTTTATCAACTTTTTTGCCTTTGTAAATGTTTGTGCTTAATTTGCAAGTTGTTGCACAGTTAGCACATGTGCTTCAGTTCGGGAGTTTCCATGCCATATTTAGTGTATGGAGCTGCATGTACAACTTATTGTCATTCCCAACATGTGCACTTTTGGGGTGGAAGAAAATTTGGTCACGAGGACGATTAGCTTGCTTATCCATTGTTCAAATCCACATAACCTAACCTTTACAATATCCCTTAACATTAAAATTCTTTCAAGGATGTGGTTTTACTTTTCAAATGATGTCTGAGGACTTAGAATTCCTTTGCTCAATCTCGGTCAGAATACAAACCAGAATGCAAATATGCATTGCGTTTTGATGATGTAACATGAGTAGTTTTCTTCATGAATCTGACGTAATGTTTAGTGAAGGTGTACATGTTTAGAAGGGTTTCACAATTTGACCTCTGATGACCCGAAATGATCTTTGACCTCCACCAAAAACAATAGGGTTCTTGTACTCAATGTGGTCCTTTTATACATTAAATATGAAGTTGGTCGAACCTTCCCTTCTTGAGATATCGTGTTTACAAGGTTTTCACAATTTGACCCCTGGTGACCCCAAATGACCTTTGACCTCCACCAAAAACAATAGGCTTCTTGCACTCAATGTAGTACTTCTACACACTAGATATGAAATTTGTCTGACCTCCCCTTCTTGAGATATCGTGTTTACGAACTGTGCATCACAAACGCACTCACACACACACATGCGCCATCATGAATGCAAAGGTTACGATTATCATCGAAACCTAAAACTGCCTAAACGTTATATTATAGAACATTCGCTGCTATTATAGGCCAGTATACATGCTGTGCTGTATGATATTGAGGTCTTGCCACAATTGAATTGCCAAACTTGTGAAATATGTCAACATCTTGGGTAGCGAAGGGTAAAAAAAAGTTGAACTAGATATAGACTACCTAGATGACACTATAGTGTTTCTTGTCCATTTATTACATAGTTAGAAATCATTGCAGGTTGTAATGAAACTTTATCAACAGTTTTTCCCCAAAAAATGAGTTTCTTCCATTTTGTCCGGAAGAAACTGGAAGAAACCTATTTCTTCCGAGTGGAAAAAACCGCGGTTTATTCCGCGGTTTTTTCCACCCCCGGAAGAAACCTGCGAACCCTGAAAAAAACGGTAAAAAAAAGCACCTGACAGATTCCATACTCCATACACGAGTTTCACAAGTTAAAATATGCAAAACTTTTACCATCTGAGTACAATATATATACATGCCTACAGTACAGTACATATCGTCCATACATGTTAGCGTGCATCACTAAGTCACACAGGGCCAATTGTACAGTGTTCTCTTTTGTATATTCATCTTTTTTCCTGCACCTATGGTGTAAATCACGTCGGAAGATAAACAATTGAGTATGCACATTAGAATAACTGGGCAATTATGGCTAATGAGTTTAGGCATATATCAAAATTAGGGAGTCTTTACCTTTAGAGGGCCTCTGCGTAGTCAATATTGCCTATAATACCTGTTCGTGTCGAAGTGCGCTGAAAATATATTCGCCTGCAGACGGTGGAAACCATGGGAGCAGTGTTGGAAAATCTTGTTCAATTTCCCGCGAACACACTAAAAGCAACTGCCGATTTCCCGCAGCTAACAAACCGAGCACGCGTAGCGTGCGAGCATAGTGGCGTGGGGTCCAGGGGCCCGCCTTAGGGACCTGGTGGGGTCAAGGGGTGGACCCCTTGTGGGGGTCCAGGGGGGAAGGCCCCCGGAAAATTTTGGTATTTTTGCTATCCGGCGATAAAAAATTCGCAGTATGAGGATGCAAAATACAGACAACTTTTTAAATTGTCACGAAACTGATGAAAATTTTAAAATGACAAGTTAGAGTAGAGCTCTATTTTATGTTATAAAATGAAAAGAGATTTAATCTGTCTTACAATCTTTAAAAAGTTTACTTACAAAACTTCCGATATTATGAAACAAACAACGTTCGGCAAAGCCCCGTTTGTAGACTGCCTAACAATGAATAGAGTGCACTTTACTTACAGTTTACAACTTTAGTGTTTAACCCTACCCAAATACTACGGTACATGTGCTGCGAGTCTATGAGCTCATCCCCTGTCTAACCCTTGTTGTTAACATTTTTTGGCACGTTTCCAAGGAACGTTTCATGGAGTTAACTGTTTTGGCTCCATTCTAGAATTAATGTATAAAGTTATGCGAAATATTATCTTAGATGTTCAAGAAAAGTAGGTAAAATATCCCTGTAACATTTAGGTTAAGTAAAACACACCTCAAGCCAACTGACTCCGCGTGAACAAAACAAGCTATTCCCCATGAAACACGAGGCACAGTCCATACCATACACGTACAGCATGATGTCAAATGAAAGTTACCCTTGTAATCACATGTTTTAGGCCACTTGGCATGATTAACTAAGTGCTAAATATTGTTTCCATGTCCTTGTAGAAAACGTCAACTCCGCCAAATACAATTAGTTGTGTTTTTGTAGTTATGTGAGATCAGTTGCGTAGCCAGGATTTTTTCAGTCGGGGGGGGGCACTGGGGGGCTTGACCATTTCCTGGGAGGGCGTCTTGTTACTATCTAAGCGGAGCGCCACCATGTTGGAAAATTTTTAGCTAGAAAGGCCTACTAGATCGTTGGAAATGACACTTCCCAGGCCTTGTAAGCTGCTCTCAAGTTTTCTCAACATCCTTTATTTTGAGATCCCATGTCTTGATAACCTGGTCATCAAATAGTTTAGTGAAATAGAAAAAAAAACCAGTCTGGTAACTTACTTTGAAATATCATGACATATCTTTTGAAAGTTTGACACCAGCATTGACATATTTCGAATAATCTGCAAATTGCGCGTGGAAAATAAGGAAAGATTGACTGGGCTTTCAGCCAAGTAACATACTGAAATGACCGAACTATATGTCAAACTGACATAAAAGATTGCGTCTGAAATATTATTAGGTTGATAGACTGATTGGCCGGTAGTTCTCAGCGATAGCATTGTCTCCTTTTTTGAAAATTTGGTTTTTAGCGGTTTTAAGAGCATCAGGGTACGCCCCAGAATTGAACACCCGATTGAAAATGTAACAGAGTATCGAGGCAATGATGCGAGCAATGATGTGAGAAACCTGTATGTCAGCATTTTTTACCTTTTAACATCTTCTTTGGCATTCCAGTAACTGAAAACCACCTTTCTGTAAGGGTATAGTATAGCCCACTAGCTTGTTTGATGAGTTAATGCGCACTGGTTACAAGATCCTGATTGGCTGTTTGTATTAGTATTTGTTTGTATGTTAGGGATTAGGGTTAGTGTTAACCAATTAGGGAAATTCTTGTAAACCAGTGCGCATCGACCCTGTTTTTTCCTGTGGAGACACTACATAACATGATAGTGTTGCTGTGTTGTTAAACCCAACTTACCGACCAACCACGAGACAGGATAGGATATGTATAGCTGATAATTAGTAAATGGAAAATTCATCAAGTCAATGTGATTATGCCTAGACAAGTTTGATCCTCCTGTTGTTATGTGCTGCTGAGAACTTGTCAACAAACTCATCCATGTTCAGCTTTTCAGCTCTCCTGCTCTCAATAGACAGATACCAAGGTCGCTCAGGCATTCATGCCCCATAGAGTTCCTGAGATATGTTTTGATGAGCTTCATTGTAGAAAAGCTTCTTTCACGTGAGGCTGAAGTGACTGGAATAATTGCATCGATCTTTGATAGTCGATATATATTGAAGAGCGCATCCTTGTAGGGCTCCAAGAAGACAACAAGACCCTGCATGCTGGTTGGTACTGCTTCATGTCTAGAAGTCTTCCTCTCTATCAGCCTCTTCACTTGATGAAGCTCATGTCTCAGGTCTTCTTGATCCGCACCATATAACTCCTGTTTAGCCTTCAGGTTCTCAAGGGACAGAAAGTTTCCATTGGACGGTGTCCGGGCATCTATAGCCTTCATCAGACTGCAGTTTTGTAGAGCAGGAATTATATAATTCGACAGTCGTTAACATGCGTTTTCAGTACAGTACGACTACTGTCTATGTCTTCTCGGCCTATGCGCTAGTTCATGTCAGGTTTTTCAGCAACTATAGCCTACTGCCAGTCCGCGGTTCGAATGGTCGTTCATGAGTGTTCATCATGGAGATTCGAGACCATTCAGACCAATGATATATTTTTTTTCGACACCCAAATTCCCAGTGGGAGGGCGACAAGCTTTCATGGGGGGCTTTTGCCCCCCCTGTGGCTACGCCACTGTATGAGATCCGTAACTGCCGAGGTGGTTAGGCTATTTGCTATACATTTAACTATGGTAGGATATTATTTTTACCATATTTTGGGAAATTCTAAAGAAAATACTTTCTTTTCCCCTTGCTGAACACCAGATGTGGTCTTACGGTATTTTTTATAAATGGGTGTCCTAGAGCCTTGTTTACATGATATTAGTTGCATTTAGCACGATATGCCAGTTTCCCGTGAAATTTTCAATAGTGTTTTTTCTGGATCTTTCGTAAAATTTGAAAGGTGTACCACCTTACTTTTCTTACATAATTGGTAATTTCTCTACTAAGTTTTAGAGGTTTTTTCTCTATAGAGTCAAGTGAATAAGTTGTACATTGAGTATAAACTTATCGCTAATGCAAGAAAACGATGCAGGGATTTCCAGCAGACAAATGTTTTCTTTGCGGGATTACTGAGTCAGTTGAAGGGAATCCCGCACCTTAGAGGGAATGCTGAACTGAAGTCAAATTCATACGAAGAAAACGTTTACTAACATATATACAAAAAAATGTGGAATGGCAATATTGTTCAAAACATTTCCCGAGGCTGATTTATTACAGCAACCTTCCCGCGCTGGGCCGTGGGTGTCCGTGTGACACGTATACCCTGAAGTGTGCGAAAATAGCCATGACATTGCCCTTGTGAGTAGGTTGGGGAAACATCATTACTCGTTGGTATTGTGACCAAAATTGCGAGCACGCTCTCTGAACGTTTTCCTTTTGTTTCTGAAACTTTTCCTGGTGAAATGTTACTTTTTGTTTCTTACAGATGTACTTTTTTCCCTTTGTGTTTTTTTAAATTATTTATTGTCCGGGTTGTTTTTTCTGTTTTTTTTTTCTTCTCCAGCAAGGCTGGATTTCCCGCGTACCTGGTTTGGAAGGTTCGCAAGGTTTTCCAGCCCTGCATTGGAGCGAGAAATTCTTTTCCGGTGTTACTAAAAATTTAATCCAAAGCCTGCGATGTTTATCGACGGTTTGTAATGGGAAAGGAAAAGAAACTTAAATTTCGGTTTTCAGAAGTGTTTTTGCAACCTCCTACCACACAATTTGTTGGCATTTGATTTTAACAGTATAACAGTGTCATATCAGCGTAGTGTTAGTGCAGACTCCGCACATGTACGTCACAGAGTGACCTGCAGTCACGTGAATATTTGCGTAAAGAGTAAATTCCTTGTCCAAAAGTGCTAGGTTTGATCAAGTTTTACTGAGTCCCAAAGGAAAATATACATACAATGTACCGTACATCAAACTCTGTTTGCCTCCAGCAAGGAATAGAAACAATAGGCTTATTGGGCCAACTAAGATGAATGTATATGACAAGTATGAAAATCATCCGAGCTTTACTTCAAGTAACCACTACATTGTTTCAGTCTTTCACAGGTCAATATCACAGCCATTTTCACTACTTGAATATGTCCTGTGTTGTATGTTCAAAGTTAAAATTGATATTCACGAATGACCAGCTTACCTGTCTCCTCACAACCTCAACACACTTGCTCTACGTGTCTAGAGTGAACTGGTTATGTTTTAACACTATGTGGCCTTCTATGACCAGACCCTGCCAGCCAATTTCTACGTTCTCAGGAGACCAACTCCTCTCCCAAAGTGATTCCCTACCTAATGCTAGCTAAGTATACCCACAACTGCCCCTGTAACTCTGGAAAACTCCTGTGGCGATGTTGATATGCCAGACGGTAATGACCTGTACGTTGATGTTAGTGGTGAATTGGAATGTGCTGTACGCACGCA
Source organism: Apostichopus californicus (assembly GCA_020650975.1). Classification (NCBI taxonomy): domain Eukaryota; kingdom Metazoa; phylum Echinodermata; class Holothuroidea; order Aspidochirotida; family Stichopodidae; genus Apostichopus; species Apostichopus californicus. The sequence goes on from JAIPMN010015724.1 coordinate 7,001, forward strand.
GGAGATCGATGCTAGTTGCACATATGCCCTTTCTGAGAACCGGGATGATTAGGTAAGGTTTCCATATCAGAAATATTTTGTTTTTACAGTTTGACTGAGGAGTCTTAGATTTAGAATGGGATATCATGAGCCATCCCTGTTCTTGATTAGAAATAATGAGAACCAGAAGAGTTGTCCTCACCCTCAGGATACCATTACTACCTTTTTTGAAGCAACGCCAAACTTTCCCCCTCTAGTACAAGCCTTTGCACAGTACTTTGGGTACTGGAGTGATTCTTCCTGGGTCATTGAAAGGCCGACTTGAGGTAAAAAAAAATTTGTACTAGTTTTCGACAGATTATATGATAATCGGTTATTACCGATAACCGTTCATGTGATAATCAGGCTGATGCTGATTACCGATTATTTCATCATTTTCGTGGAACTGGCCTAATGCATGATTTAGTATTACCATGATTACCAGTTTCTAGGTCTATAGATTCAAAGATGTAAGTTTACGACTTAACATTTCAAAATAAAGATTAATGGAGCAAGTAAAAAACACTGTAAAAAAAATATTTGTGTCATTCTTCTTCTTCTTTTCTGAATGAATATGAAGTATTGACTAATTGATTGTCCCGTTGTGGCCACCTTAACATCGAATATTGACTCCACACTTGCTCATAATTAGTGGCAGTGGTAATTGTTCTCGACTCCTACTCTGAGGCAGACTAATAAAGAATAAAAAAATACATGGGGGGCTGTACGTTTACAACTAAGAGTCGCAATATTGCAATCCTGCCACAACACAGTAAATGGCAGTGCTGTACAAACTACAGATGGGGGAAAATAGTGGCCATTGGCTATGAAAAAAAATTAAATTAGGGCCAGCTTTTACAACTGGTATGATAACCATTATCAGTGTTGCAACTCCAACGTAAATAAAGTGAAAAGTAGACCGGTTCATCAGGAAATAAAATATTCATAAGTAGTAATCTGATATCGATATATAAAACAATCCCGGATGTTGCTTCAAGTTTTCAACGATTACCATCTGCGTAGGAACCCTTCCGATCGAACGTTGTTTCAAACGATGTTACGCAGTACTTTAATGACCCTTTTCCATTGACTTATCTACATGTGGGAGAAATCACACACTAAAGTCCCATTAACTTTGTTGCATGTGTCGCTGGAAATCAGACTTGCTTTAGTCGGTTGTGGTTAAAGAGTTCAGTTACTGCAAAAGGGGTTATTTTAGCACGTATATACATGTGGTCAGGAAAAGAAGTTGCCTCCGGTTTTTCGCAAAAATGTACGTGTGTTTGCCAAATCACAAATACTGTAACGCAGTAGAACACCTGAAGACTGTCGCCAAACATTTTTAGGGATTGTGTACATCAAGGAGATTTTGCCAGCTTGTTTGCTTTTTCGAGTTAAATAACTGCAAACTGAACAGTTATGAGGCTCAAACGTTCTCCAGTCAGACTAGCCTAATGTACGTAGAACTCACAATGAGCAAAGCCTAATGTTATCGTTTTCACTTTCCAGTTTTCACATACGGTGAAACGGCCAAAGTGGTTAAAGTATATTGTATTGGTTTATATTTAGTCAAGACAAATCTTTCTTATCAATCGTTAAACATGATAACAGGAGGTCTCGTGCCCCTAAGCTTATAGCAAGTATACTGTATGATGTTAATTGCCAAAATTGGATAGTTTATTGAACAGCATTAATCCAATCTCGCATGTGGGACTTGCTATTGTTATACAGTGGATTAGTGCACCTTATCGGCTTTGAATAGCGTTGAATCAAATGATCTACATTCTTCTCCCATTGTGGTTGTGGTGAATCAAAAGCACGGAAAAATACAATCCTTTATGTGGAACATAATAATAGTGCAATGGATTTTTCCGTTTATTTACCAATTGCCTGATAATCGGCCCGATGACAATTATCTGACCGATTATCGTTCGAACACTATTTTGTACCCTTCGTCGTCAAGTACATGTTGGTGATACCTCATCAACACCTAAGCGACCAGCATAAGACTGAAGTGAACATAACCGACCGGATTGCAACATCCATATCCACCAGGATTTCTTCCAGCTTCCTGTGTTAAATCCTAGTATACCTGACAGTACAATGACCCCTGTTTGGCCTGAAACTTTTCTTTTGGCCTCATGTGGAATTACTTGGCATCTGAACAACTTCTTCAACCTGTTATCTTGGACTCTAACGGCCATATCTTCTTTTCCCAGAAACTGCGTCGAACCTTTTAAAGCAGGATACATCCACTTGCCGTAGGCTACATTTATGCCCTTTAAAAATGTTGACTGCATTGATAGAAACATGTATGCAACGGGAGGGAAGGGGGGTAAAGTAGTGGTAGCAATTGGTAAAACCAAACTTTAGACACTTTGGATGATAGAATGAGAAGGGAGGTCATTGATCGGAGAAGGTCTGGTCATAGAGAATGCACAGTAGTAAATGGTTACCAGTTCACTCTAGACAAGGTAGAATGAGCGTGATGAGGTTGTGAGGAAACAGGTAAGAGAGGAGTGAAGTAAATTCACTATTTTTCTGCAGGTCTTGGCCTCCGAACAGCTGCATTTAGCTGTCACAATAAGTAAACTTTCTGAAGAGAGAGATTGTTGGGGCCCAATGGGGCCCAAGTCATGCCCCCTAGTGTGATTTATTATATGTCTCTAGTACAACCCTTACTGTGATAGAAAGCAAAGCAGTTTGTATGAGGTGGTATTAAGTGTTCTGTTAATGTACTTACCTTTCCAGAGAGTTTCTGGACAGTTGCATTGCAATTGGATACTTTCACAGTGGAGGCTGTGTGCTGAGATGCAAACACACCAAAATCTATTCCCTCTGCTTGCAAGTCACAGGTAACAGTCTACAAAAGAAGAAAAGATGGGAAAGCAAAGTTGGTCAGAAATTCTAGAACTAGACACTTTGGTTATAGGATGAGGCTGGTTAAATAGTCAACATGGGATATTAGTGCCAAAGCTTGCCAGGTTACTTGAGATAATGTAGAGTGAGGGTGCAGTTGTTGTGGGGAGACAGGTAAGTGAGGAAGCAAAATAAATTCCCCCAAACTTATACTTTGAATCAAGAATTTAAATGTTAACATTTACTGACTGAAAGTGATCAGCTCAATACTCTTACAGATATGTGAACGTACCTATAGCATCAAGTGTGAAGTTCATCCAAGCTGTGTCAAATACACATTGAAAAAAGCACATGCCAAAACCAGTCTAGTCTCTGGCAAGCAATGAAAAATTCACCATTTTTTTGGAGAAGGTGATACAGAGAAATTTGAACAGATGAACTCTTAAACAAGTCCTTTAATTTGTTCTACCAACCTACAGCTGGTAGTTCATCCCATCTGTATTTCTCTAACTGGGTATACAGACCAGTCTGACACAAAATTCACATTTAACACCTTCTTGAAACCAAATGATGACTAATGAGCACATAATCAATTATTTCATTGGGTACTCAATAACATTTCTTCATTGAACAATGTCACAAGTTTGCATGTAAAATGCAAATTGGACAAAAGGCAACCTTTAACAGTGTAGGATTTTCCCGGTCGTCCGGTCGTCCGAGACGACTAGAATTTACGTCGGACTACCAAATCTTTCAAAATGTTGTGTGCTTGGTAGTCCTTCGGACGACCAAAAAAGTTGAAGGCTTTGAAGAATTATTGAGCCTAATTATATTTCATTA
>JAIPMN010015726.1:0-15768 GCA_020650975.1 Apostichopus californicus
ATGAAGGTTTTATAAAATATAGCTAGGGTAGGAAAATATTAATTAAAGAAAGTTTTTCTATTATCCAAATAAATTACATGTTTCTCGTACTGAGATCTGAAAAAAAAACAGGCTGACGTTTTTCTTCTTTTCATACGCTAATACTAGTTTGGAATATGTGGCAACCTTAACAAAATAATTTTTAAGGTTAGTTAGATTTCTTGAATCCGAATAGAGACTCGGGAATCAGTAAAAGGGAGGCCCCTTGCGCGGACGATAAACATGTAACATGTTTTTAACCGGCCCTGCTTCAAAGTTGTTGGGTGGAATTTTTTTCCTTTTCATTCTGTTGGAACCAACGAAAGGCTTAGTAATACTTTATTATTCTTCAAAATGTTGCCAACGAGTCAAAGTAACTTATCCTCCGTGGAACATAAAATCTACAACTAACACTAGTAACAGAAAAGTCTGTTGTTAAATAAAAAGTTAAACATGCAAAGTTGTGAGCTGACTTCAAAAAGTTTTCTAGGCGGAACTCCTGTAAAGATCGATTTTCGCACAGTGGAGTAGGAACTTCCTGATACACGATATTACGACATAACGAAATAGCGTGAATAATAAAAATCCAAAGCCCAAACGAAGTTACGAATCGTGACGCACTCGGCTTGAAATCACGATCTCACGATATAACGTGTTAGCGTGAATGTAGCAGTCATGTTTGCTATCGTGAAGGCTTGGTATCACGATATAGCGTGTGATCGTGGTATATCGTTATATAGTTGTAGCGTGTACAAAAACTTTACAGTTTGCAAGTTTCACGATAGAACACGATAGAAAACGAAAATGCCATCACGATACACGATGCCACGGCCGATTTAATCTGGGCGGTACTGTATATGTACTGTAGTATCTATAGCTACATGTACAGTATGTACAGTATACTGTATGCTGGTTTTATTTTGCCATATATGTACTGTAGTATCTATAGCTACATGTACAGTATAAAAATGTTGCATTCTGATTGGAACTGTTGCAGCTTTTGAAGTGGAATCATGCTTTGAGATGAATTCCTGGGCTACTGTGATAGTCTTACTGTACTGCATCTGTTAACTGAAATATATAGAACCTTGGCCAAACTTGCTTGTAACACCAATGATACATGTACAGTACAGAGCATTTAGTTAGTACAAAGAACCTTAATAGTACACATCAATATCACAGCCAATAATAATAGTCAAACACAAACAAACCGTGGCATAGAAACTTCTGCAAGTGAAATTAGATGCTGCTCTTGAATACCTACAGTATATATCAAAGAACATGTAATAAATCTGTGTGCCTTTTCCATTCAATGACATAACAACAAGAAGTTACAATCTTTCAAATAAAATTAAAATTAAAATTGACAGGATTTGAAAGTACTAATTACTACTTGCCTGGGGCTGTGAACTTCCCCTTTGAAGTGGCAAGTCTAATTTATGTCAATATTGTCACTGAATGAGGTGTAGTCTATTCAGTAATCCACATAAGCATGGAGGCGATTGGTTACACGAAATGGAGCAATTGATTGTGAAGGAGGCACACCAAATGCTAAATCACATTTACTGTATCTATAGCTCCATAGAACTTTCTGACTTCATACTGCATGACACAGTTTTCAAGTGTACAGTTACAGAGCCAATTATTAAAGCCAGATGTTTTGTGTGGTGGATTTTACACATTTTTCTTATGCATTTCCATTGTAAAATTCATCAGTAATGTAGTTTGTAAGCTTGACTAGTCAATATTCATTCATACAGTATTCATATGATGGAAGTAACAGTTGACAGGTTGCTCAGATGTACAATACAATTCATTAATACTATAGATAGGATTTAAAGCTATCTGCGACAATAAATATCTATAGAGGAAAGCTTGCACTTTATTGATTCCTGGCTCAGCTTGGTGAAAGAAAAGCCAGGTGAGCTGTTCACAGACTAGATTGGTACAAAAATTAGCTTAAATACAGTATTTTCTGTCTGACAAGTTTGTTACCTCATTAACCTGCTCATTAACGTGTCTGTATTCTGTACGTGTTTTTGTCCCTTGTGTTAAGTCTGTTACTTGTCATTTAGCCTCTGAAGAAGATCCTGCTAGGATCGAAATGTCAGGCCAACTTACTTTTACACAAGTTTGTTACCTGCCAAAAATGTGTTTGACTGTACAGTGTATAATAAAAGTGTGTTGTTAATGAACACTTTCACACACTACAGTATATCTTCCTGTTTCAATTCTCTGACCTGTCAATAATTGTTTGTAGATCCCCTGCAGCCAATACACTTACCAAGGAATACCTAAGTATAATAAACTACTGCAGATTCAATTGTTAGTCGATCTATAGTGTGAAAATTAACACACCCTTGATGGTTGGTTGTACCTGTACAATGATCAATGCATACTACTAGTACAGTACTCTACATACTGTATACTCAGTCAGAGTCTTATAGTACTCTGAACTGAAATGTCTGTTTCCTTTGAATGGGTTTGTGGATATATGTCAACAACTGTAACCTTATTGGTTGACAGTAAAGTCATGCATTTAAACAGGATGTACAGAACAGATGTTCATCTTAAAAGAACAAGGAAAATGCTCAATAGAAGTGACATATTGCCAAGTGCTACTGTACACTAGAACTTGACTGTAATATGATAGGAATTTTAAAGAAAATGTCGATCAATTTAATCAGCCGTTTGGGGTTTTGTTCCCAATTTCCACACATCACACTTAATTATCTTCCAAACTAAATATGTACAAATTATCTTGATAGCAAAAACTCTCACAAAACTGTAGGGTGATATACCAGAAATTTGAGGTCATTCCGTACCAAATATAAATATTCCAAAATGTTTGGATTTTTCCTTTTTCACCATTACCTGAACAATCTGAAATGAAATTATGTCCCTTTAGTCTAGAATAACTCTGCATAACTGCTAACTGCATAACTGCAGGTAAGCTGTGCGTTACTGTATGTCGGGCCTCCACAAATAAGTTTTAAAAGTACTCGCCATTTGGCGACCATGACTAAAACTTTACTCGCCAAAATGCAAAATTCACTCACCACTATGATCGCAATTCAAGTTTCCATAGTACTGATAACATCAATACTTGCTGTGAACAAAGGTTAGGCACTTTCTAGGCAGATACATGGTGCTATGTAATTGCACATTGGAAATTTAGGTTTCTGTGCAGTATGAAATTTCACCTTTTTTCCACCAAAGTGATGAACAAAGTAAAACATGTTGCAGAATCATAAATAGGCAGCTAGGCCTACAGTACTGTACCTACTATACTGTCTCAAACAATTAAAAAATTTACCTACTGTACAAAGAAAGCTTGGCTTCTGTTGCATTAGGGTTCCTCTAGTACTAGGCATATACTACAGTATACAGTAGCTATAGGTGTGTGCGAGTCCTTAGCCTATACAGTACCTCACTGCTATTTTGAACCGATACTCGATTAGCGCGACTTCGTACATTTCCCCAATTATTTATCTTGTCTTTTAGCTGCAGATTTATACCCGATAAATATCGCTTCTACAGTACTCCGCAATGAAAATCTAAGGTTGAAAGAGCGATCTACCTTCCACTCGCAACTAGTTGTTGAGTGAAAATCTTTGCAAAAAGTCTTAGCAGCGATAACAGCAAACTTGTCTCAAAACTCCTTTTTGTTGTTTATATTTTGTAAATTATGACTGATGGCATGTAGGAAGTACTTTAGGAGATGTTTGGCCACCTTAAGTGTATTGGTATACTGACACAAAACAATTTTCTCTTCACTTTATTGTGTTAAAGAATCCAATTTTATCATGTATACCGTTGTTAGTGTACGGCACATTGACAGATAATGGTGTATTGTGGATTTGTTTTCTGAGATCAAATCTAAAGGGGTCTTGTGTCATTAACTGATGAATTTTAATATCGTGAAACTCGACTTAATTTGGTTACGACTTGTTAAAGTTTGTTTATTATAATAATTTAATGCTGCTATATCTAACTTCAGATGGGGATGTCCACATGTTTATTGTTAGTACAAGGGCCGCTAGTACTATACTCTACTGTGTAGGAGTTGCCTGCGCAAAACCAAGCGGTCGTGATATCGCTGTTCAATAAACTTTTTTTAATGGGTTGAGAAATTATTAAATGAACACAACATTTTTATGAATGCCTTTAAAACACATTACGTACATCGTAAGCTCAAACCGTTCCCTGTAATAAAATGTCGACTCTCGAGCGTAGTGATATTTGATTACCATCCAAGTTAACATGATTCACACTGCACAAGACTATGGTCTAGATGATGTTAAAGCCATAGATCCATCCATCCATCCTTTCACTGTGGAATACTGGTAACAGTGTATCCCAAACAGCCTGCCTAATTTAATATAATATAATAATTTCAGCATTGTCAATGGCCAGCCATGTGTGTCGGTAGTTTAATGCCAAGCCAGTCTGTTTTGTGATGAAGGATTGCAGGGCTCAGTGAATTCACAGCTTACGAACTATAAACTAGAGCAGATAGTGCTGCACATATGGTAGGAGGACATCTCTATATAAAACAATGCTGTATATATTACAGTATATACATCAATATTGAGAGACCGAACCCTTATGATGCAGTATAATCAAGATTGAACTGCAAAGGTCTTTATAAATTGTCAAAACAAGTTACAATGATTAAAATATAGAATAGCCTATAGGACTAAGACTAGGACAGTACTTAACAATATCTCATACGATCTGTACAGGGTATTATTACCAGAAGAAAGGGTACCAGAAAGCCAGTTGACTATGTGATTCCTTGCCATACAATTTGCTCAAGATTCCAAATAACTATCTGACTGTTATCTAGAGCAAATATGTTAAATATGTTCAAGAATTAAGAGCTCTACAGTTTGCAAAGAGAGATTTTTATTTGTAGCACTCCCTTGTGGGCATCAACCATTTAATCTGCTGGTAAGGATTCTACAATATCAAATTTTTATCCCAAAATGTTTCAATTTAACCACAAAGAAAGATATATGAATGAAAGGACATTTTCTTTTTAACAACGTGGAGCTACGTAGCAAATCAGCTCTGCCACCTTGCAACCATCCCTTTAATAATTGTAATTAATTAATGAGAGAATTGTTTATACACAACTTACTGTCAAAGTAAAAGTCATCTAAAATGGTAGAGAAAACTGCCATTTTGGAGGCCAGTTGAGAGAACCTATTGACCCCTTGAAGCTGAGAGGGTGAAAACTGATATGTGAGTTGAGTGTGTTAAAGCAAGACTATAGATCAACTTTTCAAAGTAGATTTCATTTCCTTGGATGACTGTGTGTTTTATTGAAGGCTTGCAGAGCCCCTTTAAGACTAAACTGACCTGAATGGGACCAATCTACAGTATGTTCACCAAAAGAAAATCCCTAAAACTTACCGGTTTGGAGACAATTTAAAGCGACGATATTTACCTCCCACTCCCACATCTTTACTTTCCCAAGATCTACCTTTAAAACTACACATTGGAATGTTTAGCACTGAACCCTCGATCTTCAGGCATTGCCCACCCACTTCTCTCCCCCAATCTACCAAATGTTCTGAAGGAAACTATGTAAGTTTCCTATCAAGATTTGTGTTGATGTTTTCATCGTTATTTCCCACTTTGGTGATAGTTTTTTGGAAGGTGTTATACAGTAGGCGTTGCTGGTTCCAACCTACAGTAGTTGCTCAGTTTGAAACACAGTTTCTAAGCCTCCCATTATAAGCTGGTGTTAAGGGATTTTTTCTGTATCCTGTCTGTTTTTAGGGTGCTGGTGTCAGTTTATAGTTCATTAGTGATGTTTTCTTACTGTTTTTACTAAGTACTGTAGCTCGAGCTTAGGCCAGGGTTACGTCAGACGCCTCAGTGTGTTACGTAGGCTCCTGGGCTAGGCCATTGCTTCCCAGTTCCTGGGTAACTGTTGTGTCTAGGTCAGCAGGATCCTTGGTCTAGGTCACAGATAGCCTATTAGGGGCTGCCTCTCTGGTGTTTTAAGTGTTTAGGCCTCACCTCAGATATTAGCAATGAAACTAATTTATGAACTGCACCCAGGTACAACTGCAAGTCTCAAGGGCTTCATAATCTGTTATGCCAGTGTGTACAACTAGCTGATTATTACAAAAGACAAACACATTGCTTCAGCATACAACTTACTTACAGTACTGTCAGACATATATGATTGAAGGGTCCTCATATCTCAGTTGTTTCAACAAAGATCTGAGACCTACATACTGTATACTGTACCTGTGAAAGGTAATATTGACTGCACAGCAGCACTTTAAGTGCCTTGTTTTGGCAATCGGTTGGCAGTAACTTCCTAAAATCAACAGAGTATTTACTCAAACTAAGCTTCCAAGTGATCAAACTATTACAACCTCTTCCATTTCTTTTACTTACTCAAGGACATAATTTTGTTCAATACATTTGTGTAGCAGAGTTGAAGGTTCTGCACATTGTCTCTTATAAAATATGATATTTCTTGTGTACAAAAACTGCTATGAATTTACAATTTTGCACTGGTATGCAATTTGCCCATTTTGCATTACATTTTAGAATGCGATACTGGGATGAACCATTCCCTGCAAATGAAGGTATTTTAATAAGGAAAGTTACCAACATATTTGATTAGATCATTAACATTATGATACCCAAACAAATTTCATAATTGGATTAACAATGTGTACAGTAAAACCAACTGAAGCATTAGTTTAATTAAAAATATGTGACTTTCACTTCGTTTGAGGAGGAACCTTGATTGGTCAACCTGGTAACTTACAGTATCTTGTTGTGGGAAGTAATGCAAGCATACATAGTAGCAGTGAACAGTTCATCAAACTGAACTCTGCAAGATCCTATTAAGTCCAGATGGATCATTCCATATATGATAGTAGGGGTGTAACTTTTGGGTGTTTGGGTATCCAAGTCCCCATCACAATGTTAATCAGTGCTACATTTTCTGATTACTTACAGTATATAGCACCTTTCATCAGAGATGACAGATTTCATTAGGGTTACCTACCTATTATATAGAGCAGGTAACCCTAATGAAACCAAACATTGCATGGTTGTTTGTGTTACAATGACACCAAGAATGTCTCAAATTGGACGCCTTATTTATGGAACGATATAACTAAACTATGTGCTGCATAGTAAGCATGCATACAGTAGTATAACCATTGTGCTGTACCTTAGCAGATAGCACACTGTCAGTAATGGTAATTAACTATTTATCTTAAATCACATGATTTGGGCATTATGAACCTTCTCCAAATGTGGACCCTTTCGCGAAGATGAGAAGTGCTTAGCATATATGCAAACTTGATACAAACCATGTCCTTCTTGCTGGTGGCCATAACTTCTCTACACAAGTTTAAAGTCTCTATTAAATGTGTCTGATACACAAAGAATAATTTAATGCAGATAATCAAAACACATATGAGTACAGTACCGTTAATGTACTGCATTCCATGTGTTCACTGCTACGTAAAGTACATGTGCCATAGACACAAAGTACAGTAGGACACAGTATCATGTGTGCACTTTGTGTATGAACGTAAACATTACAGTTCTAAGCTACTGTACAGTAAATGTATAGTAGCTACTTTGTTGACACCCTTCAAAAGTTATTTTAAGACAAAGGACTATAAATGTAGCATGATATTTAGTGATATAAAGTTGTATAAACAGTGTTACAACTGATGAGGGCACCATTGAAAGAAACTTTTAATTTACAAACCAAATATGAACATTTATCCTTCGTACACTAGTATGCAGCACTGTCAAGAATGTACCCTTAGCTCGGTAAATATCAACTAAGTAATAGTGAGCCCTCACTGACCCACTTCCACATCTTTATCCTTCCGAACCTGCCTTTCTGAAGATTTTTCTGAAGCCATTCTATATCTGCTATATTTGTCTAAACTTTTCACTTTGCATGGTACCTACGTATAATTGCAGTGTGGGTTTTTGACGTTATAATTTCCATCGTACTGTACCTCACAGTTGTACTGTACACACCAGAGCATTTAATGTAGTGCTCAAATTACATGTGTATCAGTTTTTAAGTCTCTGAGTATTGTTTCTAATAACATACTATGGTCACTGTGTAAAGAAGACAGTAATATGTACATCTCTGCACTGGTGTAGCAATTAGACCATTCCATGATACAATACCAGCTATATTATTCCATGCACAACCAGACTGGTGTTAAGCCTACATCATGGGATGTCACAGTTTGTAACTTTGCAGCATTAATCACTCAGATGTTGCCATTACCCTCCTCTTAGAGGCTTGTGTGGTTAAAAACAATTGGCCGCTCCTTGTAAGTTGTTTTACAAGTTGTAAGTTGTAAGTTGTTTTATAAATTGTTTTACAATCTAACAAAGGGAATTTCAAAGTTAAAGGTTATGTTGAAATTTAGTTGCAATACCTTGGGAGTTGATAATTACCTACAATGACTACATTAATATTCCTGTTCATGTCAGTAGGCTTCAGTACCAGATCATCTTACGTATACCTTACCTAGGTATCTTTCCTTTATGCACAATTGCAAATTGCTTAACAAGTGCAGAGATGTACTGTTGGTCTACATAGCAGGTTTTGTACACATGATCCATCACATAAGAGAAAGTCTAGAGCTATAAACCTGCACAAAAAAAAGTTTTGATTTGTCAAGCAATGGAAAAAGAAAGTAACTTGACATACAGCATTACAGAGGGCTGTTGCATGATACTAAAAGTGTGCACATGTACAAGTAGAGTGGTTTTATTGTGTCTGATTGTTCATAATAGCATGGGAGTTCACAGGTCAGTAAAATCCTCATTCATTTAGGCTTTCACATCCTTGACAACATGAATTTGACCTTTTGGACTTGCTACTTACAGACTAGTAGCTTTAAACTTTTCAAATTTGAGTTATATAATGCGAATACTGTTCCAGGGATAAAACTAAGGTTATTACACACACTTTTAGTAGGTGGATGCAAAGTATGAAGTTTATCCAAACTTTAATTCTGGTGTACAGTAATCATGTATGCAATGTTTCCACACTTTTGACCTCAAATGCCCTTTGACATTCATGGAAATGAATAGGGTTTTTGTACTAAATAACCCAAAAGCTACTAGTTTGGGTATGTACCAAAATTACAATACATTCTGTATGTCTCCTATCAATGTTCAAATATATGGAACATTTCAAGGATAGAGAATTTAAGCATGATGTGAATTAATGATGTTTTTAGACTTTGACCTCTGTTGACCCCACATGACCTTTGACCTTCAACTGAAAATCATACTATAGGGTTCTGGACTGCAATCCACATATTGAGACTTCAGTACAGTTTATACAGTAGGACAGTTTTTCTATTTTGTGGTACTAAATAAATCTGTCATCCTACAGTATTCCATCCTATTCTTTTGAAATCTTTCACTTTCAATCATCTTTCGCTAAAAGATTTAACCATCATTTATGGCTGAAAGAAACATGTCTTTAACAGTGCCTTGAGATGCTGATGATATGTATTGTGTGTACAAGTACTGTAGAGCTGTCAAAATCATAGATACACAGAATAGCTTGAAACATGCTATCCAGTGAAAACCAGGATACACCCAGGCACCCACTGCCACAATCATCTGATTTGGTGGTATTTGGTTACTTTCAGCTGTACCCATAGGCTTCATGAATGCAAAAGTGGATCTTGCAAATTTAAAGAAAATTGACAGATCTACTGCTCAATATGTAATATTGGCAAAATCTACACTCTAGAGTATTTATTACTATGAAAACAACCCTAATGTACAGCACAAGTACTTTTAAGGGTATTAACTACAGTAACAAGATGTTTGCTTGACATTTTCAACAACTGAAATCGACATTCGTACTAGATAATTGAATCTTCTAGACATGGCAAATGCAATACATAAAGGATTCACAGTTCAAGAAAAGTCACTGTCATGATAAAGGAATGTCTTTATTCCAACTATAGTAACTGGTTGCTTTTCATTACTAATACTATATAATTAACACATTTGCGCTGTTTCAGTGCAAGTTTGTGACAAACATAAAACAATGGGTTGTACGTGCATCAACTTATTCTTTCTTCATCACATTAATTTGAAAAGAAACTTTGGTAAAGGTGGCCAACCTTTTGAACCTAGTACTGTATCTAGGGCCAACTTGGTAAATTCTTAAAGATCTTTGGGGTTCACACAGTAAACGAACAAATGTCCAGTATGGCTCGCAAGAGCTACCATACATTATGAGTCTATGTTTTGTACTGATTATCAGAGTAAATAGTCCTGGGTGGTAGTTACAGTATATTTATGGGTGGTGAGATTGGTAGAAGTAGTGGTGTGTTTGAGGGGGAGGGGAGAGGGATGGGATAAATTGATTGGCTGGGAAAAGATAGAGGTTAAAGAGACAAAGCCAGATGTCTTTCCAGGGAATAATTCATTGTTAAAAAACCCATGTAGCTACTTTGAAATTTGTCACTTAAGAAATGGTTTCTGTGGTTTCTATGGTTTCTGTACGGGGAAGCACCATATATCTGATACGGCTTTTCTCAGGTTCTCCCATACTGACTTTAAAAGAACAGGAAATGATAGGGTTAAGATGCCCTTCCCCCATCCCACCCACTCCCCTCCCCCCCCTACGCCTCCTACAATCTTGATTCTGTAGGAGTGTATAAAGAAGATTCCTTACACATTCAAATTCTAAGTTTGGCGAAGACATTGTCGCCAATATGCAACCTGTTCTTCCAACTGGTGCAAATCTGCTTTTTTCTTATTGTGGAAAAAGTCATACATCAAAGGACAGCTAATTGCTTTCAAAAGTCCTTTGATTTGGTACACTATAAAACTGTTAGTATCAATGTTCCAACGTGTTAATAACATTTAAGTACTTTAGCACTTTTTTGTCTTTACACATGTTGTCAGTTTTCTCCATACAGTAGACCTACTTCTGAATTATTTTCTGGTCATAGTGATTAATTTGACAAAAGAGCCACGACTCGAATCAGAATCGTCAAATTCCTAGGGCCCAGATTACTCGACTCCACAGCTTTAGAAGTCACCCAAAACCTTGAATGAATGTTTGGCATCCACTTACCTGTGGGAAGCAAGAGACCTTTGATCATCTGTAACTGAACTTGCTTGCTAGGATGATCGGTCCATCTTAATATGCCCTGAACATACTACAATCTCTATCATGTGACGTCAGAAAACAATAAACTGCCTGTTTCGATCATTTTGTATGTAAACATGTTGATGTACTAGGCCTATTCTACCAAATGTAACCGAGTGTTTTAGCAATTTCCTTAAATACATGTAAGTTACGATAAAACTCCAATCAAAACCTCCAAAAAGAAGAAAAGAAGCTCTTAATAGACTTAAATACGAATATTCAGTAAGCCTATCAAAGCTTTTGTTAATGTTCACGAACGAGCTAGCTAGCCTAACGTGGAAAAATCATAGGTACATTATTTGCAGCCGGCACATACATACTATTAGTGTATAACTAACGAGTAAGGTTAGTTGGTGTATTAGATGCTTGTGAAATGAATCAATCATGGCAAATGCGAGGCGTACAGTATAAAACATAATAGACTAGGCTTACCCTATAGTACTAAGGAATTAGGCCTACGATATAATCCACGGTATATGTTCTGCAAATTTCCCTACATGTTCTCGAACTTTGAATTTAACAATTTGTTCAAATTGGCTAATCAGCGTGAGTATTTTCTGTCACGTCTTATTCGTGATTGACAACAAGTTATAGCTTAGCATCGTCAGTCATTGCCGACAATGAGCTTGAATTTTCTGTAAACCAAGATGGTTTTAGTCATGATTTCTTTGTGTATATTGAGATTTTTTTACATTTTATAAGGTGTAAGTTCAAATTGGAAAGCCTGTAAGTGTTGCTAAATAATGAGATTTTCAACACAATATATGCAAGCTCATTTTCGTATAGGACTATCATGCACTATACTGTGTACAAATATATATCGTTGCACACTGGTACAAGTATATGTGATGGTCAGTAATCCAGAAATTTCACGTTTTACGTAGTAGTGAGGCAACCTGACATGACCTTTATGCATGAAATGCATATGTTGTAGAGAGAATAGTATAGGCGTGGTTCATCATTGGATAATTAGCAATTTTGCTGACAAGAATATTGTTCATCATCATCAAGAATAATGTTCATCTGTTTTGCTCAATTTTGTAATATTTGAGATGTTTTTTGCACAATATGTACATATTAGGAGTAGCGTAAGGATCATGATTAATGTAATGCAGGCGTCACTTTGGTGTGTTAATTTAGGACAGCTTTGAAACAGAGTCACCATTTACAAAATGTTTACCTGCCAACCTTATGATAGTAGCTCTGTCATAAAGTTGCCACTACACACTATTGTACAGAATAGGCTACAGCTTAGACCAATGCAATATGTATGGAAAATAGTGTATGTTGGATGCCTACACAAAGTCACCACCCAATCTAAATATGTAGTTACAATGTTTTTCATGTTTATCCTTTGATTAATTGTACTTGAAGCATCAGAGCTTTATCAGTTTGATATTGCTTCAGGAAAATCCCTGTAATTGCACTTTACCACTGAACTCCATTAGTTAACGCTCTATCATTATGATTTTTTCTCAATTTACGTACGTACGCAGCGATTCTTATTATACTATCACATTCACATAGCATACACAGTCCACAGATATGTAACTTTTAGTATTACTATTATCAGATGTACTGGGCTGGGAGCAGGTATCATTCAAACAATTGAAGGAGATACAAATACGATCATTATGAATTAAATCACTCACTTTCTTTCTCCTGATGGAATCCAACCACCACAAAATAATCAGCCAATCTTGATGTTTCCATCTGATCTTATTTCCTTGTAATTAATCCTTTACATGTCTGCCGGTGAAGGAGTTCACTCAGTAAAACACACCGCCATTTTGGATTCCGAAGCGATATGAGTAGACTGCGCAAGCGTAATATTATTATGTAATGACTCAATCAATGATCCGAAGCGAAAGCTGTGTCAACGTACTTTGTAACAAAATTGTTAAATATTAGTAAAGTGTATGTTATAGCGCCTTCTTGTCCTTGTCTAGCATTTATTTAAGGTTCACATTTACGACGAGTATTGACCCGCGGGTTACCATAAACGTGCCGGTGTGAGTTCCGCTGACTAGGTTTCAGCAGGGAGTTGTTCCCTGGTTTCAGCCATGTCAACTTTACAGTCTAAAGATACAAGGCTGACGGATCCTAGTAGCTCTCCAGTCGCCGACACGACGAACCTTACAATGTGATACTTTATCTGTTCTCATAATCATTAAACAGGGAAACTTAAAGGGGTTACATACTTTAGGGAGAATTCAATGGTAGCATGTGTCAGCTCAAGAACAACAAAACAATTGCACATAAGCCCCAGTATGTCACAGTTTTCCAAAATACTCTGGGAAAGTAGACGATATTACCGCCTCAATACACTGCGGATAAGGAATGCCAGGGCGTGGATGGGGACTCGGAATAGACGGGTGCAGGGTGGGACCCAGATGAAGTACCCCACCCATCGAACTACTTGGAAGGTCCTATCTATTCAATGGTCAGCAATTAATAAATAAGCCTTGAACTTGAAGGCTAAGTTAAAATGAAATTATTCATGTGTATTGCACTTATCTCAGGTGGGTAAAATGCGGCCCACTCACTGATTTTTTTTTTTTTTTTTTGTAACGGCCGGGTAGGTGCATCCTTCAATATTCCGGCCCGGTATTGGATTCTTACAAAACGCGAATGAATTAAATACAATTCTGGGGCCTGCACTCGCTAGCCATCGCCGCACGAGGGAGCAAAACCAAAATGTTGTCCCCATTTAGTAAGCCGGTATATTGATGAAGTTTCATGTCACGATATTGACTCTACCCGGGGCGCAACTATCCTCTATTTCTTTGTAGAGGGAGAGGATAAGATGACATTATGTCATCCAGGGCAGGGGTCTAAGAAATGTTAAAAATTTAAGAAAAGCGGGTAAAATAGATGCAAAATGTTGCTTTATTTGCCACTCTAGTGAAACAAAGTTGAAGAATTTTCGATGGTATATGTTATACCGCATGTACGTATATTCGTGTTGTACTGTATTTACACATTTGTGTAATATTCTATCTGCTAGCGTAACGGGGGAGGTGGTAGTCTCAGTCTGAGGTGAGTTGAGGTGAGGATTAGGGAGGTCGTTTATGAAGAACGAAGGAAGAGAAATAGGGATGTTACCCCCCCCCCCACCCCCCCCCCCGCCCCTCCCCTTTGGTATACCCGAGTAAGACGTAAAACGATCATTTGTCAAGGGTAGGTGAATGGTCATTTCTAAAATAGCTACCATAGTTGTTTGGGATTTATAATTATCAGACATTTTTCGATGATAATTGGTATTAAACCTACAACAAGGAATTTCATTTGCTTGACTAGTCCTGTTTAGATCTCTACTTACTCGTCAGAAAATGTAAGGTGCGGCATAAATAGACGGCGCTAGACTGTTTTTGACTGTCCAGCTGCTTTCACCTCCTCATTACGTACTTCGTAGTTGCTGTTATGGCAGTTTATGTCGATGTTGAAAACCATTACTTTGTCTTCGGTGTAAGCAAGGTTGGGAATACAAGCAACTCTTAAACCTAAGCTTACGAGGAGCATACGCTACATGTCAATGATATATCGTTAACATAATAAAGTTATATTATTGTGATATGAAGGATTAGACAAATTGTCCGTACTGCGTTCCAAATTATTTAATAAGTCGAACAAAGATAAGAGTGAGAACGGCTTTTCTCGGGATTTGAATTTTTGTTCTCGAAGATTCCCCTCAGCTTTTACTAAATTTCAACCTACAATACCGAAAATTCTACTGCATTTGAAAATTTCGAAATTCTCCTTGAATTCTTTTATTGAAAGAGTAAAACTTTCGATAGTTTTTACAACATCACGTTCATTTATGATCTCCAACTCCGTCAATTATCTCAAAAGCTGACGTTCCTTAAAATTACCACTTTTTATATCGAAATGTTTTTTATGATGTAACCTGTTTTTACCCATGGCACACGCAAAACGAATTAACTAATTTTAAAGTATTTCAATATACTGTTCCATGTATATTCACCATTACACTTCCTTTTGCTGAATGTCATATCCTTCGAAGCGACTGCAGAGACCGAGAGAAATCACCGAAGCAACATATCTTCTTCTCAAACCGACTGAATGTTAAAGAAGGTATATAGACTATATCACAGTTACACCACATTTATATTGTTACAAACATAAAGGAAACCATTAACAGTTTGCATACATATACATAGAACCTTAGAAAGGGCAATGGCCTATTAACAGGAAGTAGTCACGTGCATGCGAAGCAATACAGACAGAGAATTGTTATTTCAAAGAATGCCATATAGTATAAATGAAGGCAACTAGTTATGTTCTTAACTTGATGATAAAACTGATCAAGGGTTTGTCACCAGTTTAGGATTTTATCCCTCTTGTCGCAAAGTTTTCAAGGGAATATTGTTTGATTTATAGTGTTTTGATATAGTGTTTTGATATAGTGTTTTGATTTATAGTGGGGACTTGATCCAGGTTTTCAAGATTGTGTATGGTTTCGACAATTTATCCTTTACCGACTTTTTCTTGTTTGCTAACAGTAGTTGTACTAGAGGTCATTGTCTTAA
>JAIPMN010015730.1:0-18500 GCA_020650975.1 Apostichopus californicus
TATTTCAGTAAATTCTATGATAGACACTAAACAAAATTACATACAATACAAGATGGATTGTTACAGGAAAATGAAATTTATTTGATTTTCAGAATGTTTCATTAAGAATTTATTTACAAGAAAGAAAAAACAAAAAGAAAAGACACAAACAAAACAAAAAAAAAGTAAAGAGGACCATGATATATATAAATGAAATGTTCAGTGTTAGGAATAGACCTATATTTAGGTTTCTTTATTATACTTCAAGATGCTCTCTCCATACACAAACATGAACAACACAGATTAAAGTCACCTTGTGATTGGGAACAAAAGGACTATTTCATTGTTATTCTGGCTTCTCCTACCCTCTATCAACACCCCCTCTCCCCTCTCGTTTCTGCCTACAATCCTCCTTCCTAAAAAATACTAGTATTTTAACCCTCCCTCCCTCCACCTTACTTCCACTATTATTTCTCTCTACTCACTTCTCTTCCTTCCCTATACCACCATCCCCCCACTTCTCCCTTCCCCCCACTCCCCTTCCCCTTCCCCCTCCCCCCTTTCAGTCTTTCTCTCCATCTCTGTCTCTTTCATCCCAAGATCTTGATGAGCCATCTACTTTCACAGTGGCAACCTTCACTTTTTGGGGTTAATACAAAACTTTGTGAATAAAATTATGATAAAGAAAATCATCTTTAACCTATGAAATCTGAGTTACTTCCTATCAAGGCATTTGTTTAGTAAACGTTCTTATACGTTATAACTCTTCTTTTTTTTCTTTAAAATTTAAGTACACCAGCTCTACACCCACTTCCTCCCACCCCCCCCCACAACCCCTCCCAAACCTGCACACAACTGACGTAATGTCAAGATTTTTGCTGGCAACAATTGAAAGGTATTAACTATTTCTTTCCACAGATAAAAGTAATAGCAAAACCTCAAGTGGTCAGACTGTAAATTTTCTTAAATAATTCAGAAATAATGAAAATGATAATTGTCCTTTAACCATCCAGGGTAATAACTTTCTTGAAGGTCGACATTTCAAATAATTCTGCCAGCTTAAACAAATTGATATACGGTAAAACATATTTCTTGACTCCAAGAATTTAAATGCAAAGTTTTGTACCAAAATTCATTTATTACTTTGTCAATTTTGATTTCTTTACGGACATCATTGTGGTGTAGGCACTCGGCATGCAAGGAGGTCTTTTACCCCCCCCCCAACCTAGAGTCAGGCCAAAACCAGCCCCTCTCTTCCATAAACATGTGCTGACATTTAACACCAAAGCATATAAGTCCCCACTAAAACAGTTATCAGCCCATTAAATGAAGAAATTAATAACACTCCATTTTGGCAGATTTTTTTCTTTTAGATGTTATAAGTAGGGAAGAGAAGAAAAAAATGACCTACTGGCCATCATCTCAACAAACAAAAGAAACTATTGTTCTAAAATTAAAACAATGGGCTGTCATCTTCGTGATGAATGTCAATGCTTGCACCAGTCACAAAGAAAATTAATGTCTTATGGAGATCAAATCTTTTGGAGGATTACGTTATCTTCTTCAATGTCTGCAAGGAAACCAAAGTTATAAACTGCCTCAAACTCACCCTCCAGTTAATACAGTCTTTCTTTTCTTCACTCTTATACCAACTATCAAATTACTGTGTACTCACTTTCCCACCCTCACATTTCACAAGAACGTTTGCCTGTTTAAACCAGATGATTGCTTTTGAACTGTGACAGGTTCTGCCATTGGATATATGCTTGGAGAGTAACATAAGTGTTATTTCATGTTGATGTACAAACTATAAAACACTGACTGACTGAGCATAACCCTGAATCAACTGGTGAGCTAATATATTCTTAGAAAAGTGATGTCAGTGCTTTCAGGGTAAACCTAATGAGGTATGAACACATAACAAAATATGGCTACAGTCCAACCCTCCAGCAATGGTTATCTGACTCTGTTATTATACCACAATGTGAGTAGTACACCAAATATTTACCTATTTATGAACTCCATGTATTTCAGAAGACATGAATCTTTTGGAATCTTTGCTTTAGTTCTACATCTGCCTACCCTATCAGGTAACCTTTTCTAAGCCATATAAAATGTGATTCCATGTAACCACAAACTCAGCTATCTGATGGTGCTATTATGCCACCCCCTGCAGGGCCCCACATTCATTCATCTTTCTCTACCAGTATGTCCACCAACCCCACTCAGTGACTGTTAAGAATGGTGGTACAACCATCATCTCGAATCTTTTACATACATCGGCACCTTCTGCTGAGTCCAACATCAACAGTTCGAGGTAGTTTCATCCACACACACCTGTTTCACTCATTTCCGGCTGTGTATCCAATCTTTCTGGCAGTTCCCTTCAGTAAGTATCTGGTCACACATGTACCATACTGACTCTTCACATTTACCTCAGCTTTCTTTTTCTTCCTGGCTTAATACTTCTCTGGGCTATCGCCCGGGAGTATCGCTACCGGCGATGCCTTTAGGAGATATCGGCGTCCGCCATGGTAACATCTGTCGATACTGCTGTACCCTCCGAAGTCTCATCGTTACCTTGACCAGTACCAGTCACCACCATCGGGATCCCACCCATTGAGGCCTTACCGCTAACATTCTGTAAAATCAAATCAAACATACATATATATATATATATATATATATATATAAATTATGTATATGTATATAAGATCCTCCTGCAAGCAGGAACTCGCAAAGAAGCCTCATTGGCTTATCAAAGCCGCAAGCTGTCCATGATTATGAATTGTTAATTGTCAACAACTCTGTAACTGGACGACATACATAGATTAATCTGGGAGTGACTCATTGAAACATAACAATTGAAACATAACACATGAATGTGAAATATACCTATTTCGCCAAGCTTAGGTGAGCTTCTCTCCAACTGTTGTTCGAGGCAGATAAATCCATTCTCGATTCACTCTCTCTTGATTGAAGTCATTCATATATTGTCAATGACATCTTAGGTAACATGGGACATAGGCATTAGATTTTTGGCTTCAAATAACTTCATGTTACATCTGGCTTCCAGAGAAAATTTTCATTACCAAATCTAAATAAGACATGATACAAATGATATATATCATTCTAGTTTTTTATTACATTGAAAATGGTTTTGATTTTTTTTTTTTTTTTTTTGCCTACATGGTTCCCTGTATAAATTACTTGACATTAGAGGTACATCATTTACAAACCTTAGCTTTTTTATTACATTTGAAAACATTTTTCTTGCCTACACGGTTCCCTTTATAAATTATTTGCCATAAGAAATATTTTTAATCATAATAATATTAATAATTTCTAACCCTATTTAATTTTTTTTTAATCTTAATGTTGAACGATGAAGGGTTGGATTTAGCCAGGTAAAACTTACGGAAATCTGGATTTGGCCGCCTGCGTGGATGGCTACTCCCTGGCCGACATCTGTTACCTCACCATCTGTTACCTCACCAGGGTTGTCCGAGGTGCCATCTCCTGACTCGCTGATCATGGCAGGGGACCCGATCGTAAACGTACCCTGTAGGCCGTTGCTCATCTTGGCACCCTGAACCACGTTGGTGACTAATCCCGGTCTGGATAAAGACTCCACCGCCTCATTGATGGCGGTCAGAGCCACGGGGGTCACCACACAACCGGAGCCGGTGGTGTTAGCCACCGACTTGGTGGTCACCACGGTGACGGTGGTGCCGCCCACGGAGGTAGTGATGGTGTAAGCCTGCGGTTGCTGGATCTTGGATGGCACTTTGGCAGCGTTTATGGTAATTGTTTGGGGTTTAGCGCCGCCGGTGACGGCATTGATCAGGCTGGGAGACAGGGTAGCCGCTAACGCCGGCGACACGGTTATACTGTGTGGGCCGCCTATTTTCTGAATACTCGTGGGTGTTCTGAGGATGTTGGGTTGCTGAATCTGTTTGGTCGGTGTGGTGATGATGGTCTGGGTGTTACCGGTCCCAGTGATACTCGAAATGTTCGTTGGAAGAGCGCCACCGAGGGAGTTATTAGACAGGGACACGGAGGTCAAGTGGGTGGAGGGTGACGAGGTATGAGAGGTACTGTACGGTAGACCCGGCGAGAGCGGGCCCAGGATGGGTATGCCGCCGGGTAGCATCATGGAGGGCGGGTTGATACGCTTCTCCTTCTGTCTACGGTTGCAGAACCACACCCTTATCACCTCCTTCTCCATACCGAGCTGCTCGGCCAGGAGAGCAATCTCCTCCGAACTGGGCTTTGAATTATGAAGGAAACTCTTCTCTAGGGCCACCCTGATGTTGGTCTCAATACTGGTGCGTTTCTTCCTCCGCCGTGCGATGCTATCAGCGGTGGCCTGGGGTCCCAGCAACTCCGGGTTGGCCATGGTGATGTCCGCATCATCCAGCCACTTCTGCAGGAGCGGTTTCAGCTTGCACATGTTCTTGAAGCTGAGATTTAGAGCTTCAAATCTGGATATGGTGGTCTGGCTGAAATCGTTTCCGTAGAGTTTACCCATCGCCAGGCCGACGTCTCCCTAGAATGAAAAGACGGATAATGGAGGGGATTAGTAATTCCCAAAATGAAACCTTTCCATTTATGAAAATTTACTGTTAATCAATAGCGGTAAAATGTTGACATAATTAAGATATGATACATTTGATAAGTGAGATACATATAGTTGTTTAATGTCAAATTGAAAAACTCTGTACCCATGGGGAGAGGGGAAAGAGGGGGTACTTTTACAATGGATAAGACCATGTGTGATCCAGCCTGCATGTGTAGAGAAAGAGGATTAATATCTCTGAATGCTAATTTTAAAACTATGAGTTAAGAAAAACAAAACACAATGTTTTAATTAAACCAATAAATCAAAAGGTTTAAGGGGTTGGGGTAGGGAATGGGGAGAGCAAAGTGAGGAGGAGGTGGTGAGGCCCATTATCAATTGTTGCACTATCAAATACAGTCATTATTAATGGTATCATTTCTATTAAGAGAGGGTGAAAAGAGGGCGTGGATTTAGCACTTCCGGTCCCCCGGTTATGACAATTTTTCCAAGTTTTTCCAAGTGTTCCAATAAACATTTACTCAGTTAAAGGAGGGGTTTGAATTATATATATGGAATTATAATTTTTACATTTGGGGGACTCTGATTTTGGGAAATTGACCTAATATGAGTGGCTTTGAGACATCCGTGGCCTTAATAATATAAGTTACAGAGTAGGACCTACCTGAGTAAACCCCAGTTTGATTCTTCTTTGCTTAAAGGTCTTAGCAAACTGTTCTAACTCTTCCAGATCCATCTGCTCCTCTGGGGTTGACTGGGGGATGACGTGGGTGGTACCAGGGGTAACTGTCTGAATTTTAGGGACATGTTGTACCTGTATGGTAGAGGCATTCCCTGCTTGAAGGGTCTGCTGGAAACAAAAACAAAAACAAAAAAGAATTAATAATCCTAGTATATCAACAAGATAAACATATATGTTTCTTGTGGGTAAATTCCTAGAGAAAAGGGTTAAAATATCACAAGACTAATTTACTTTCCATTGGTTCCACTCTATCTTCTGTAACTAGGGTAAACTGTTGTCAACCTTTTTGGGTCTATCGAATAATTTCAGAATATGTGCAAGATAAAGACATGTTCAGAGCAGCTTACACGAATTGGAAAAATTTCAAAAGGAACTAGTTCCCGGTCAAAAGACTTGATAAAGTGGCAATTGAAGTATAAATGCTGCTCGAATCATATTTAGGTGAATAACTTGTATCTTCCAATGTAAGGAAATTGACAGCTATGGAAAGAAATAAACTTGAGGAAGGGAAACTTGACATTCGGAAGCGAGATTTACGTACCTGCCCGGCTGCTACACCTTGTGCTACAGCGTTGCTGGCTTGCTGTAGCTGTTGGGTAGCAGCTCCCACTATCACCTGACCTTGTGAGAGATTCAACTGGCCCTGAACCTGTGACAAAGAGACACAGAGGAATAAAGCCATGAGTTGTTAACTGTACCTCTCCACTTTCACGATTATTTATGCGTATTGCAAAGTCTGCAACTTCAAATACATATGTAATACAAGCCCGACTAGATAGAAACAAATCGTTTTTTAACCTCCATACCTTGATCGCTTGTTCAGTTTCAATGAATATACGTAAAACTTTGAAGTCTTATCGTTGTATTTGGATGTGGTTACGGTAAAACAAATGCAGGGTTTTTTGGCGTATCATTTCATGTATGACACTAGTTAGATTATTGCTCAATGGCCGAATACGACCGAAACAAATTGGTTCCTACGGCCTACATCTCAAATACTATGAAACTTGAAGAGGGTATCAAAGACTACACTGTTTAAAAAACTCCCTTTTTTTCTTTTAATTTTGAAATTGCCCAAACTCTGTTAAATTTGGCTTCTTTTATAGATCTGCTCAAAATCTATAGATGAAAATGAACTGAAAATCAAAGATTTCAGTGCATAATTAGTTACAAGGAAGTTATGGAGGCCTGGCAAAGTAAACCGGTTTGCAAGCACACCCACAACTAGGCTATATATGCACCAGGGTCCAGATAAATGGAGGGCCCTTACCTGCTGGAGGAGGTTCGCTGACTGGACCACCGAGGGCTTCTGTTGCAGGATGACGTTGTTACCCATCTGCAATAAATGTAATTAAAGATTTTAATTTAAATAAATTCCATAAATGTAATTAAACATAATATTTGAACTGTTCTGTACATTTAGGAAATAACCAGATGTTCATATCTTAGCAAAAACTACTACGTTTCTGCTATCAACCCCCCTACCCCACACCCAAATTTACCTCTTCCCAAAAAACCCTCACCTCCAAGCAATTGCAATTTTGCAGAGTATGTCAAATTTACCACAGGATCACTTAACTATGAAAATCATGTTGAATATGTAACTGCAGACTTACAGAATAATCAACGGAACTGTAAAAATTTAACTCAATTTAATCAAAACAGTTAGTTTAAGGTTTTTAAAAACTGACACCTGACCAGCCTGTAGGAGTAGTACATCTACTGCTGTAGGCTAGGATTCTGCACTCATTAATATATAAATATTAAATAAACAAAACCCTGACTGTTGATTTAAGACTTTTCAAACTGACCTGACCAGCCTGTAGGAGTACATACTGCTGTAGGCTAGGGTTCTGTACTCATCAATATATAAATATTAAATAAACAAAACCGTGACTGATGCTTTAAGGTTTTTCAAACTGACCTGACCAGCCTGTAGGAGTACATACTGCTGTAGGCTAGGGTTCTGTTGTTGTAACTGCTGCAGTTGTTGTAAATCCTGTAATGATATTTGCTGTATCTGCGTACCTCCGACACCAACTTGTTGAGGGTTGATCTGTAGACAATAAAAACAACAGACATTGTTAGTGGCGTTGTTAGTGGTGTTGTCAGTGGCGTTGTTCGGCTCTACCTATTTATCAAAACCAACCCCCTTATGGGGACTGACCTGCAACCAACAAATGATACCAGACGATATTATAAAAAAATAACCGACATTGTACGAACTATCTTCGACCTGTCTTATGTCAATAAACAACCAAAAAGAACAGTAGAAATTGCGGGGAATAATTTCGTGTTGTTATTTGGTGTAGCAGATTTGAAGGCTCTGAATTTGGTCTCTTACAAAAATACTATGTTTTCCTGTGTAAAGAACTGCTATATACATATTTTGAATGGTATAGCAATTTTGCAATTCTTTACAAAGCATTTTGCGATGCGATACCGGATAATTTATGCCCTGCAATATTATCATAAATTGAATGATGTATCCTACAGTAGTAACACCAAGCTATGTTAGGTTTCTATACAACCAATGAAACCGGCAGACAATATTTCGACACTGCTCTGGTACGATAAATGTTTTCGGTTAGATTTGCAACTTATTAAGACATATTATACTAAATGGTGGTGTATGGTGAATCTTAACACCAACTACAACGACCCTGCATTGATCCGCAACGAATCGAGACAGAAGACAATATGGTAATTAAATGGTGCTGTAAGGTGTACATGAGTAATACCACCATCAAAGTGTTTAACCTTTAAAGCCCTAAAGGGTGTTCTGTAACCAATAAACACATCACTAGGTACAACATAAACTAACTTCTGGTCTTTTGCGTTGACTTATTTTTTTTAAATAGTTTAAATATTAAATATGGATTCAAGCTGTGTGTATGATTTCGCATCATGGCGAAAAATCGAGGGACAAACTATTATAATTAATTAATTATTAACTATAATTAATATTTTAAGAAGTATTAAGGATTGGTGGATAATCTGGACTATAGTATGTGATTGTAAATAAAGACATAGTTCAATAATTAGTTACGATATTACAGGAAAATAGGGTAAGTACCGAAAAACAAATGAAAGGTCCAACGAAAATTGTTTTCTACAAAGGAACAACAAAGTAACATTCTGCCATTTTGAATATCGTTTCATTTCTTTCAGGGTTTTCCTGACAAGAGTCCTGACGTACTACGTAAAGGCTTATTTTCATGGAATCCATGAGTCTGGGATATCCAACTGGTTAGTCACGGCGTAGACCATATATCACATTTGTACAGCTTTGAACGGCCGTACCACAATAAATTCAGAGTCGTTAACAAATCAGGTAACAGGCAAAATGGACAAGGTTAATAAAACAAATACAATATACAAAAAATGTCAAGATTATACATCAAGAGTGTAGATGAAGTTCACCAAACGAATTCAAACACATTAATCCCAACATCCCCACCTAACACCCCCACCCAATGCACATCCACACCCCCATCCCACCTCTACCCCCTTACACCCAATCTTAGACTCTTAACTAAACCATCCAAAGGACAGAATCAAACACACACATACATCATCTTAAAACCTCTTTGCAGGTCATACCAATCCAGGTGGGTCTCAGATCCTGATATATTCCCAATGCAGTTTGGTGGGGTGGGGTGGGGTGGGGTGGGGTGGGGTGGGGTGGGGGTGGGGCAGAACTGGGCATACTGTGTACTTGACAGGCATTCTACAGGTACACCATCCATCTTGCATGACATGGTTAGTTTATCCAGGCTTCAGAGAGTAATGTAGTTAACAGTGTGTTGAAATGTGTCCACTGAAGCAACAGTGGGTACCAAGCGGATAAACTCTTTCATCATAAATGTGTTTTTCACCTTATCAATTAAAATGTTAATGAGAAGACACCTATCTCATTTCAGTCATAACGAAAACAAAGGGAAGACAGTGAATTGCACTGATAATTAGTAACAATTAACAAAACACATCAATTTTTAAAAGAACACAAAAAACCACAAACACATTATTTAAACAAACATGGACATCCATGGATATTAACCTGTTTGTATTGGTTCATTGGACTTTCTGGCATTGGACTGTCCTGTTTCCCTGAAGAAGGCCACGGCTTGTTACTGTCCATAAACGGCTGTTACAAACATGCAAACATTGACAATAACATCCCCCATTATAGCAACTTACTGTTCTAACATTAAGGTGTTTCTAATGTTGTGTGGCGCTGAATAACTGGCTGTTACATACATGCAAACATAACATCCCCATATAGCAACTTACTGTTCTAACATTAAGGTGTTTTTAATGTTGTGTGGCGCTAAATAACTGGCTGTTACATACATGCAAACATTGACAGCTCATTACAACTCCCAAATAGCAACTTTCTCCTCTAGATCTAAACACATGTTTTATTCGCTGTTACAAATATGTAACTCTGACCGATCATAAAAACAGCCGATCGTCACCTAAACCTGTGCTCTACTGGAGGTTCATGAAATCACAAGATGCAATAATTATTAGCCTGCCTTGACTTCCATTCCTGAGTCCCTGAAGATGGGAGTAAATGATGTAAGGCAATTGTTACACCATGTACCATGCACATGTCTGGTAACTCTGTACAGCTTGCAGGTACATTACATATATATATATATATATATGTATACATGTCTTGTGACTGACCATGATTTACTAATATTGTCATTTGGATTTGACTTTGACAGAACTCAAACCCTTCTAACTTAAAACAAACAGACATGTATGACAATACATACATTTATCCTATTTATATCTATAGACACCTTCAGGAGAAGATGGAACAAGTCACTTAAAAGACCAAAAAAAATAAGAAAATAAAACCATTAGCAAACTGCTTATCCACTAGAGAGCCTGTGTAAGAGAATGTGTAAAAGTAAGTTGGCATGCCATTTCGATTCTAGCAGGATCTTCTTCAAAGGCTAAATGACAAGTAACAGTAACAGAAGGGACAAAAACATGCACAGAGTACAGACAAGTTAATAAGCATGCTCATTGACCTGTCTGTATTCTGTGCGTGTTTTTGTTGCTTCTGTTACTGTGACTTGTCATTCAGCCTTTGAAGAAGATCCTGCTAGGATTGAAACGTCAGGCCAACTTACTTTTACACAAAAAAAAAAATAACGATAAAAAAAACTTTAAAAAAATCATAAATCCTACAACACAAAAAGCTCTTAAGTTTCAGATGGTCTCCCCAGGATTTGGTTGTTCCGACTTATTATAACCACATTCACACTTTTCCTACCTTTATTTTTCTGTTCCTAAGATCATATCCACAACTTTAAACACTTTTTCTGAGCATTCTGGGATGCCAAAAAAAAGGGGGTAAACGATTCTGTTATATTAGCCGATCAAAAATTCACTGCCGTCCTAGGAAAGTTCTTGATAGAGGTAATCTTACTCACACTGACCACCTGTATGCCTTGCAGCTGCTGTTGCAGTAATTGCAGTTGTTGGGCGTTAAGGCCAGATGCCAATGTGACGGCGTTGTTTTGGTTTTGAGCTAGACTGGTTGCGTACGAACCCATCGACGGTTGGCTGATGGTGGTCCTGATTTGGTTAGATGCTTGCAGAGCTTGCTGAGGCTGGGACTTAAAACAGAAAGGAAACAAAATAGGCAATTTTTTTTTATGCAATAATATTTTTTTATTTAATTTATTTATTTATTTTTTTATTCAATTTTTTTTATCCAATAATATTTTTTTATTTAATATTTTTAATTTTTTTTCAATAAAATAAATAGGTAAAACCTTTTTCAAGAGTAATTATAGAAAGATAGAAAAGGTTGTTGTAACAGCACTAGGTTGCGGAATACCAGACTTTTCTGTTTAGTTTTTAAGAAACAAAATGACAGCCTTACTTTCCAGTTCCGATAAAGGTAGTGTGAACTTCTCGAGATGATAATTGCAATCGAGCTTCGTCTCTCTCTTATTCCAAGAGCTAGATCTAAATATTCAAAATGCAGATTCCTTATAAGCTGCAGCAAGCCTCCCTGAGGGAAACTTGCTGGTACATAAATACAACGAGAGATTAAAGTATCGCTTAGCCTGTGTCTCTAACCCAGGACATTAGTACTTCAGAAGGTAAGCCACTCAAAGTTACAAACTTTATCATTAAAGTGTTGAATCCTCACAGCACTTCAAGAATAATATAAATACCATAATAATAAAAAAATAAATAAATACCATATATTTAAGTGCTGTTATCATGAAATAAAACATGCTCAAAAGCACTGTACAAAAGAACCAATACCTGGAATATAAAATTACCAAACTTAAGAAAACCTAAAAGTAATAACAACAGCAATAAAAGTAAAAAATGATATAAGACAGGGTTATAAACCACAATAAAGAACATAAAATTATAAATATATATAAAAATGGGCACAGTAATGTGAATAAAACAACGAATAAGATTAATGCCGTAATTCAAGCCTAAAAGATAAGTTTTCAAATGTCTGTACACACCATTGTGTATTTTTATTTATATAGCATTATGGCCCATTTTTGCATATATCTAGCATGGTTTGGCAGTGCTTATAACTCTACAGTATATTCCCTCTAAACCAATATATATATCCTTCTTGAATTTTGCTAATCTATTTCTGGTTTTAAATTTTTAATAATTTGATATCCAGCCATAGAAGGAAAGACCGCATACATGACAAGGTAATCTGTAAGTTTAATCCGCTAAAGTCACACCATGAATGGTAAAGTTAGACAGACAGACAGACAGACAGTGACACTTAAAAATATCAAACATGCATTTTTGTGGCACACAGAAATTTGTGGGACACAAAATTGGGGGTTTGGGATCAAATGGTCAAGAATTCACTAATTAGCAGTGCAGTATTGTGTATAGTTGTATGCACCCTCACTTGTTATCTTGTAGTTAAATACAGTCTCAGTAGTATTCCAGACCTCTATCTTGTTTGTCATCTCTTTGCATGTTTTGAGTCGAACATGCAGCAGCAGCAGCAGCAGAAAGGATATATAGAGCTCTACATAGGTCCCTTAACGAGACTGAAGGGGATTAGCCTTGATCGCAGACACACAATAAGCCTTTGAATTTCATTGTACCCAAAACTCACAGTGTAACGTTTAATGATCGTTCTTTTATCTTGTTTCGGTCCCAAAGAGTGGGACAATCTTCTAAACAGTGTCAATAAACGCTCAGACTATTGATATTTTCAAGAAACTGATAAAACATTACCTGTTTGAACAAGCATACAATTTAGTAAATGTCATGTAACTGTCTCACAGCACCTTTTGAACAACCTTTGTTGATATTGGTGCTATATAAATGTTTCTGATTGATTGATTGATCAACATTTAAACCAAACCCGCAATTTGAAGAACCAACTAAGATATCAGCTCAGCTTTCTTTTTTGCTGTTTTTTTTTCTCCGTCAGAGGTGACTTTAACCTCCGTGGCCAGATTACCGTGACCAGATTACCGTGGCAAGATTACAGTGGCCAGATTACCGTGCACCTTA
This sequence comes from Apostichopus californicus, assembly GCA_020650975.1. Classification (NCBI taxonomy): domain Eukaryota; kingdom Metazoa; phylum Echinodermata; class Holothuroidea; order Aspidochirotida; family Stichopodidae; genus Apostichopus; species Apostichopus californicus. The sequence continues at coordinate 12,840 of JAIPMN010015730.1, forward strand.
CCTGCACTGCTGTAGCGGCCGCTGCCATTTGCTGGGCTGCTTGCAGATTCTGTAGGTTCTGAATGGTGATGGGGGCCTGGACCACCTGACCCCCCTGAAGGATCAGAGGGGCTGCACCAGTCCTCTGTAACATACAAAGATAACAGCACAAAATGAGTAAAATATAAAATTCTTGCTTTTTTACTGTTCTATAGCATATTTTGTGTACATTGCAGTTTTTGAAGGCTCTGAATTTTGTCTCTCTTGTAAAATACTATGGTTGCTGTGTAAAAACATACAAAATAAACTGCTATACATCTTTGCACTTGTATAGCAGTTTGTCAATTTTGCAAAGCATTTTGCGATGCGATACCAGGTAAATTATTCCCTGCCATCAATTTCCAATTTTAGAGAGAGAAGTTTTCGGAATAAATAAGATTGTTGACAACGAAGTTCTTACAAATGACAATGGAAATAAAATCAATTACATTTTAATTTAATACTCAGGACTCTCCATAATCAGAAATAATTTTTTTTTGGTCTTTACTTCCAAGATATTATCAAAATTGACGCTTTAGTTAATTACATTTAATTATTTAAGAAAATCTAGCAAACTTGCATAAATTATGAAACCACATCATGAACGCTAATGTACTACGAATTGTCACTGATCATCACCAACACGTCAAATATACTACTATTTAAGCTAATTCCATGCAATGTCCAGTACGTGTGGCATACATGTACGTACATTAACTAAGAACTGAGGGGCTTGCTGTTGCTGCAACTGTTGTTGGGCTGCTTGAACCTGGGCCACTGCGGCAGCAAGTTGGACCTGGGCCTGTGATACTGCCGAGACCTGGCTAGTGGTGACCGAAGGTGCAACAGAGACACCCGACAGTTGCCCCTGGGGTAACGAGGTGATGCCTTGGACCGCAGCAGGGAGAAGTGTCTGTTGTTGCACCTGGTGGGCCTGGACATGTTGTGCTTGGATCGGCTGTTGTTGCTGGACCGTCGAGACCACGGCTTGCGGGGTGATGATCACCTCTTGACCTGACAGAAGGAAGACAACGAGATCACCAGACTTTGATAAATGCTGAAATGCTTTGACCTGTCCAATTCCTATCTGTATTGCATACAGTTATTACACCTCAGTGCTCAGTTTTAAGAAAATTTTAAGGTTGTCTTTCGGACAACCTTGCCTTGATATTTGATTGTCCCAAGAGTTTTTTGGTCGTCCAATGAAAGCACCAAAATATGCTACTGGAGTTACTTGACGTGGTACATTGCACACATCATGTGCATTTAAGTTACTAAATATATGCCCAGGGACTATGTTAGTTACGGGGGTGGAGCTGAACTTGCAGTTTATTGTAAATCAGTAATGCAGTAAATGCAGTAAATCATTCCAGATCTGCTACCTACAGTACAGTATATACACTGTAGGGCAAACATGGTACTGTACCTTGTAAGTGGTACTGTCAGTCAAACATATAAACTAGAACATTTCAAAACTTTACAGGTCATATTTATGCACTGCATATACACATTTACACATTACTGTGCTGCATTGTACTGAAAGCTGTACTGTGGGTGACATTACTATTGGTCCTGGCAGTAGACATTCAAATTATGGTTTGATAATGCACCTGGTTTCCCAGGCTGGTATTTATTTTGTGAGGTGGCGGCCACTCTGTTTTTAGCGACAAGGCCTCGCTGTTTCCGAGAAGGAATGAACAATGCAATGAGTCCAATCCAACTTCTTTACCCATGCCATCACCTGCCATTGAAAAATTGGCTGTGAACACTAAATTATTGCAACATGGAAATGTTTATCATAGCATTGTTATCTACTGTAATTTATTGTTAGGATCATTGACACTAGGGTGTTTAAGAAACTTTTCTGGGCAAACATGCCCCCAGACACCCCCCCCCCCTGCAAGGTTATGCTCATGCCCTCCAGTCTCACAAACCAGTTACCACCTCTCCCTGTAATGTCATTAAATAGCGAGAGAGAGAAGACCTACTATAAGTAAGAAAAAGTCTGAAAGCAGAAAACATCTCATTTTATAAATCTAATTTACAAACTGCTTCTATTCATTATTTAAATTCTTGGCTAGAATTGGTTAATTAATATAATACTGTACTGTATGTAAAACAATGTGAAATTAATGTAAAATGATAAATTTATGTCAAATGTTAAAATTATGTCAAATGTTAAATGTTAAATTTAAGCAAAAAGTGACATTTATGATGTGCTACACTGTATGGAGTTCTTTACTTAGTTTCGCTGAGTACATATACAGAATAAAACAGATCTTGTTTTTAAAGGTATGCTGTATTGGCCCCAAATATGCTAGATATTCAAATATGGTCACCTTTGGTCAAAATTCTTAAACTGTTTTTATAACAACCTTCGAGGAAATTTCCTCACTGGGACATTCAGTCATCTTGTGTGTTCCTTAAAAATGTCTGAGGACAATTTGGAGAGTAAAGACCTCCAGGAAAGTACTTTTTGAAAACTTCTAGCAATTATAGCGTACATCACCGTACTATAATTTGGGGCCTATACTGACTACTGTACCTTTAAAGAGAGAGAGAAGACCTAAACTGATCTGAGAGATGAGAACACCTCACTTTATTTCTACAGTACAATCTGTTTCTATCTGAACATTGCTTTCACTCTTGGCTAGATGCAGGATTGACAGTTAATATGTAAAATGTTAAATTAAAAATTAAAAATTTATATCTAAAACTGAAATATTTGAAACTACAAATTTGATGCAGTTCTATTGAGTTTCACTGAGGATGTATAGAAGAGAACAAGACCAGTCCAACACTAGACAAATGGAGTCTTGGTTACATTAGTACCGCTGTACCGGTGTATTGTACTGTAAGTACTGTAATCCATATTCTGCGGTACAGCTCTATATAGTAGAGTATGCTAATCACTAGAGACCTTCAGTACTGTAACATACAAAACCACATTGTACTGTTATGTACAGGTATCGGTAACAACATTCAGTATACATGTAGTATACATGTACCACATAGTCCTACTGTCAATAAGTGCAAGCTATGTTCTTATGTACCCATTCACATAGCATTATATACAATAATATTGTATCATAATGATATACATCCACAATAATATTGCATTGATCATACAATCATATATACATACACAATAATATTGTTGCATATATATACTGTAGTATTAATACCCAATTCACATGGTATCATACACAAATATTGTATCACAATAATATACATACGTGTATCCGCAATAATATTGCAGTTGCATATAGTATTTCCCCGATTCACATGGTATCATACAATAATAAATTGTATCATAATAATATAACATAAAACATCCACAATAATATTGTTCCATGTAGTATTACATGGTACAATGATATATAATGATAACAATTATGTATATGTTGTTAATTATAGATTTATTACAGAACAACAGTATTCAATATACATTAGCATGTGAATCAATGGACTGATGAAAACAATGTGATATTGCTTTAATATCGTCATAGAACTTTTTTCATTATTACGGTGACCCAGACGTCCCTGATCACCGGATAAAAATTCCCCGGAAATATCCAGAGATGTTATGCAGAGGCCAGCTATCCGGAGAATATCCCCAAACTTTTAAGACTGTCCCGAAGTAATTAAAATTTTACTTATTAAGATTCCGTTTCAGAGCAACAACATGAATGAAAGCTGAGATTATTTACAACTATGTAAGTTTATTTACAGTATGACTCGCAGATAAATGCAACCCAGATCATTGAGTTTAAATGTATAGACTGAAATCTGCTTTAATGTATGTATTAAACTGTACAGGTAGGCCTACCTTCAAGCTTCTTGGTATTCAATTTTTTATCTTGGACAAAATACTTCTTAATTTCTGGATGAATTGTTCTAAAGTGGGGATCTCCCCATCTCATCCTTAACACAAAGCCCCATCAAATCCCTTGGGCCCTGAAAAATTCCACCCATCCGTTAAATATACAGAACTGTAGGTGTTGATAAAGGGATAACATTGTCAGAGATTATAAAGATAAATTCTACAATTTTTGTTCTCAGCACAATGATCCAAAGTCCAGCTTCATAATAATATTCAGAACAATTCCACTATAGATTGAATTCTTGAGCGAATTGTGCAATAATCTGTGATGTTTTCATCATGGGCTGCACTGATCAACAAATGCTTTGTTTTCTTTAAAACCCAATGAAAATGGATCATTATACAAAGTTCACTGGAAAAAATATTCTGTCTGTTACATTGTAGGATATTAATTTATGTTACCATGGTTACTGTATATAATCAAGTCACGTCACCAAACTTAAACATTGATTATTTCAATTGTGGAGGTGTGGGGGGGGGCAATTACTTTAGCTCCCTCACCCCGGCCCCCCCAAAAAACACCGAAAAACAAATATATTTTGATCATGTGATGTCCATGTATGGCATCATAAATTATTATATGTAATATACATTTATTTATGAAATGAATAAATTTCAATATTTTATCTGAACAACAGAATAAATTTCAATATTTTATCTGAACAACATAATAGGTAATCGAGGTGGGAGTTGGGATGGGTTAATGTGGCTCTACACTTCACTAGTTTGTTGTTTAGTGTATTTTTTCTTCTTATTCTTGTACAGTATGCACAATTTGAACCATTAAACAAATACATGTATGTGTTCCTATCTGTGCAGTTACTTTAAGAAAAAAGGAATGGCAACGTGCCTGAAATGTAAATTCTTGTTTTCATTATTGAATTTTATTAGGAGAACTCTGTACTCTATACTTTAACTTTTGATTGACACCATTTTCACCCCCCTTTCCTTGCCCCTCCCCCTCCCCGAGCAAAGTAACAAGTACACTGGTTAGTAACTACAGTATGGGTCACATTAAAGCACAGATAATAGGATAGGCCTTGTATTTATCCCGATGGGATTATTTGATTCCTGTTCTAGCCAATTCTTTCTTTCTCTGCCAAAAAAAATAGAAAGTTACCAGGATTATCCTGAGATGCTGTCTGGCTCTCACTCCCAATCGATGTATTCATGATGAGAACACCCTCTTGAGAATCTAGATAAAGACACACCATACAGAACAACATAAGACTAACAATTAAAACTCAGTAAAAATGACCCACATTAACCCTCTGGTCCCCACCACAACTTCTTCCCTCCTCTTACCCCCTGCTCCTCCCTTCCACCACCTCCCACCACTGATCAGAATCCCAGTGAGCTTATAATTGATGTGTGCTCATAGTAAGCATCCTCTCTTGGGGTTTATATGTATATAACTGACACACAATAAACACCAACAGATAAGACTAACATGTACTCTCCAGTCTGCTCAGCAGAGTACCGTGGCCGTCTTCACAATACAACCATCACAATCCCAAAGGGGCAGTGGAGTAAATAGTTCAAAGTTCAAACTGATCTATGACATCCACCATCTTTCAACAAATCTACCATCTCTCAACAAATCTACCATCTCTCAACAAATAACAGTTAAAATTACTAGCAGTTTAAATATTGTGACCATATAAAGTAAAGTATTTAAATAACTCATTAAGTATCTAGTGCTAAGTATTGGGTGTTAAGTAATTGAAGTATGTACTGAGTATTGAGTATTAAGTATAAAG
>JAIPMN010015732.1:0-16458 GCA_020650975.1 Apostichopus californicus
TCATGACAGTAATTTGCTGTGCAACAGGGTCATCTTTATGAAACTCCACAGCTTTCAATTCCAGTAGTCTATCGCTGGCAATTGTCAAATCTGGGAAAATAATAATAATAATACAGAGCAGAAAATTGGCTGATAAAGAGTTGCTTGTGTTAAAATTATTTAAATGTTGTATGTTAACTTTATACAAATGCATATTAATCGGAGGGCCTGACATGAGAATGCATTTTTATCAAAAATCTAGAGGGCACGGTGACAAGATGTGTCAAGATAAACCCACACATATATGCACACACAGAAACAAAGAAAGGAAACCGAAAGTGAATTGTTTTATAGATGAATGGCAACCAACCTAAGGAAATATAAGGCTAACATAGGAAGCACAGAATACATTACAGCAAAAAAGTCATCCTAAATCCAAATAAATTTTGACTACAGTTAACATATATTTTAGGTAGAGAAAGGAGTAAAGAATTTCATGGCCTTAAAGGGGGGGGGGGGGATCTAGGTTCGGAGGTTTCCCTTCCCATTTGTGGAAAGAAAAGACTTTGAAGAGTATCTGCATGAAAATTTTATCAGATCTGAAGTTACAAAGCAAAATTTCCTGTAGAGTCAGAACAGTTAAAAGAGGCCAGTCGATAATATTGACAATTTGCCTTTCTGTGCTCAAATTGAAGCAGCTTAGATTAGATGGCTGTGGAGAAAGTATTTCCACTGTATTTAAGAAAATTTTCATAACAACCTTTAAAGTTCAGACATCTTTTAAAACTTTGTAAAACCACCCAAAGTAAATTAAGGACATTTTGTTACCCTATTTTGTACCTATTTGGACTGAATTTTGTTTTCTCATAGAGAAAGAAACAAATTTAAAACCGTCATATCTTACCTTTTTCAGAGAACGCCTGGGCCAGACCCTCTTTAAAAACCTTCACATGGTCGTACGTCTTTAGGTAATCCAAGACGATAGGATGATCGTACACAGATAGGGAAGAATGCCTACGTGGACGAAAAAACACAAATCGTATTACAAGTAACTAAAAATATTAAAAAAAAACAGCTAAATTTACATAAAAATCCATCTGTCACATTAAAGACATACCACTGTATATCCCAGCAGGAGCGAGATATTTCCAAAGATCATCAAAATTCATTAAAACTAAAATGAGAAGATAGAAACCGTTACACCCACTCCCCTCTCCCACATTTCCAAGAATAAACAGTACAAAACAAAAAGAGGGGGTGGGGGAGAACAGAATGGTTCTGACATTATTTCTCAATGACCTACAAACCTCTGTTATTTGTCCTGTGATGATCACAAAATGCATCGATCTAGAGGAAATCTTGGATGAGACAGTATTTAACAGTAAAATACTGTAGTTTTGTAACAATAATTTTTTCTTTATAAACTCTTAAGTTGACCTATGCACCATGCACCAATTGATAAGTTGTATTTTTCCAAATCTTCTGGAATATTGTATATAGCATGAAGTAACCGCAATAAGAACAGATCATGAAATTGTCTTTGAACTTATCATTCATTCTTACCTGGAAGATCGACTCTCTGCTGTCATCAGGAAAGGACTGGTTCCAATTTCTGTTTTGATCACTGTAAACCAAAGGTAAAGATAGCATTACCACCAACAGAAATTTATTCATGTTGGAAACCAATGGCAATCCCTTCAAACAAGTTCTGTTTATTACAGGATTTTCAACATCTATCACATTCTCACCCAAAATTTGTCCCTCAAAAAGTTTTGGTAAAAAATATATGTCAAAATTCAAATATTTGTTAACTTGGAAATATGGCATCTAGAAAAGTGAATACAAAATTCGCTATGATGCTATAGAAATGTTCTTTTCATCAGTCAAATATAAATTAACCCCTGCATTATTTGTTCTAACCTTTCCTTAAAATTTGAAAAGAGCCAGGAAATATGTGGCTAGAAAGGGATTTGACTTCAGCTGGTTTATGCTAATTTTTCATAATATTTTCTTCACTAGTCTAGCACCCCACAAGATATGACAATGATCAGAGATCAGCATATTTATGCTTTACACCCTGGCTTCACCCAGACATATGAAGACCACATATATATAATATTTGCCCATCCCCACACCATACCACTTCAAGATATGACAATAACCAGCATTCATACATTTAGCCCTTACACCATAGCTGCACCAGAGCACAGACAAGTTCATAGTATGTGCTTGTTGACTGACAAGACCTTGCAATGTTATCTTTAATCTTGCATGTAGAGCTCTACCTTTCACACAAGCTAAGTTCAAACAGGCTCTACGATTGAAGAAGCAGTCAACCAACTTTGTGAAAAGTGTCAGTGCAGCAAATCATTTTTTACAACAGTCCTTTATTGTGCTTTGTGCAGTCAGAATGTTAATTTATGTAAAAAGGGAGTGAAAACTGAAGTAGTTGTTACTGACAGAAAGTACAACAACCACGACGTTTACGAGATAGAGATTTGAGATGTTCCGGAATTAGTTTAGTTGGTGCTGCTGTGACACTGCAGACTGTTATGTATGTGCATGAGTAGTACTGAACATACCCTGCTCTTGATTTGGAGTCAAACTACCTTTCTCTGAAACTTCTGCTTCCTCTTCAAAATCTTCATCCTCCATTGAAACACCGCTCTCTGATACAGAGGGAGCCCTACTCACTAAATGTGAGCCTAGGCGATTCACAGTGACAGAAGGCGTCCTTGACTTAGGGAGTGCTTGTGTGGTAGAGGACATTATCATTGTGTGAGGTCAGGTATATTTCATCGACAGATAAGAATTAATCTCACAAATAAAAATGATATTATGCTATAAGAGGGGAGGGAGGGAGGGAGGGTTGGAATGTACTTTTGCCTCCGGGTTTTAACAAAATGTAGTCAAGCCTATTCTGAGAGATCTAATCATGAGAAAAGCTAAAAATATAACTTTTGGTTCACAAGTTTTGACTCATACTCCTAAAATGACATTCTATCTATATTCTATCTTTATTATTCATTTATAAAATAAGTTCTAAAATCATTTGTGATTTACTGGAAGTTACAGATGAACATTGTAAAGACAATGCCATGACCTTAGTTTAAGATTTTCTAGTGTTGTAGTTTTCAATCAAATTAGCAATTAATCTTTCTTCAATTTTGCACACAAAATACAGAATTTTTATATATGAAATTGATAACTTTGATCAGCATTTACAGAACACAAAAAGAATTTATATGAACTGGAAATTAAGAGAGACTGGAATCGCTGTCTACCAAAATAATATGAACTGAAATCAAGAGCCTACCAGCCTTAACACCTATCATCAGCAATGTCCATATCAGCTGAATGGTCCATCAACATCATAAGACCAAGTGAGTGGAGTACTTACCTATACTCTTCTCACTAGTCATGCCGATGCGTACCAGCTTTACGGTTCATCAAAGTCCTAAGATCCTGAAAGTACCTACCCATTCCCCCTTTCACCAGCCCTTACCATATCAGCTGGACAGTCTAGCAAAGGAGGCAAACCATCTACCTATTCCCCTCCTAATCTACCATACCCACATCAGCTAAATGGCTTACCAAAGTCATAAATTCAAGAGAATATATACACATAACGCTCCCATCAGACAGGCCCATATCAGCTGAATGGTCTTTCAAAGTCCTTATATCGATAGAGTACCTACCTACACCCCTTTTGTCAGCCAGGCCCATATCAGATAATGGTTTATTAATGTCCTAACATGGATAGAGTACCTACCTAAACCCCTCTCATCAGCCAGGCCCATATCAGATGAATGGTTTACTAAAGTCCTAACATCAACATCACCTACCTACACCCCTCTTGTCAACCAGGCCCATATCAGATGAGTGGTTTACTAAAGTCCTTACATCAAGAGAGTACCTACCTACACCCCTCTCATCAGCCAGGCCCATATCAGATGAATGGTTTACTTAAGTCCTAACATCGATAGAGTACCTACCTATACCCCTCTCGTCAGCCAGGCCCATATCAGATGAATGGTTTACTAAAGTCCTTACATCAAGAGAGTACCTACCTACACCCCTCTCGTCAGCCAGGCCCATATCAGATGAATGGTTTACTTAAGTCCTAACATCGATAGAGTACCTACCTATACCCCTCTCGTCAGCCAGGCCCATATCAGATGAGTGGTTTACTAAAGTCCTTACATCAAGAGAGTACCTACCTACACCCCTCTCGTCAGCCAGGCCCATATCAGATGAATGGTTTCCTAAAGTCCTAACATCAACATCACCTACCTACACCCCTCTTGTCAACCAGGCCCATATCAGATGAGTGGTTTACTAAAGTCCTTACATCAAGAGAGTACCTACCTACACTCCTCTCGTCAGCCAGGCCCATATCAGATAATGGTTTACTAAAGTCCTAACATCAAGATATCACCTACCTACAACCCTCTCGTCAGTCAGGCCCATATCAGATGAATGGTTTACTAAAGTCCTAACATCGATAGAGTACCTACCTACACCCCTCTCGTCAGCCAGGCCCATATCAGCTGATGCTGTGGTTAGTGCACTACTGCCCCTACTGCTGCCCACAGGGTGAGGTTCCTCCTGACCACTGAGTAGAGACCCATGCATGGACGTTGCTCTGGACCTGCGTTCAATCACCTCCAGCTTCTTTTGTTCCAGCTGAGCCTTGAATTTTTCATAGAGTGATCTTTGACTGAGAGCAGAGGATGGCCTGTCTTCATCTTCTTCGTCATCCCCCTCGGCCCCTTCATCATCTCCGTCCGACTAAACAATTAAATTAATTTATTAAATTAATAAGATTAATATCTAAGTAACTCAACCCGTCAAGATTAATTTCATGTTACTTACCAAAAACACAAACAAAACAAACTGAAGTTTCTGTCAGTCACTGGTAATTAAGTGAGAGTAATAATCACATTTGTCAGTTATTTCATTTTAGATATGAATATTTAATAAAACTACATCAAACAGACTGTTTACAAACAGAAGATGGAGCCAAACTATTGTTCAAATTTCTCTTCTAAGTTTTACATAAGATGATGAATTCATTTTCTCTTCAAAAGAAAATGTCACAGTTCTTTCCTTACCCACTGTGCTGAATCCAGAATTCGTTCCAAGTGCTGTGCTATAACCTCCTCCTCGATCCTATCTTGATCGGTACCACCAGAACGAGTTTTAGGATCCCCTCCTCCCCTCGACAAACTCATTCCATCACCAGAATCTACCCCAACTGTACCGTCTTTTACCTCACGAACATCCACAGTTTTACTATTTACTTTATTTTCAATATTTTGGAGTTTTTCACTCGGTTTAGTTTTTGGATGGAGTGACTTCTTCTTTCTTTGTTTCATCTTTGATTGTCTTTTCTCGTTAGGATCGAGGAGGGGTTTTTTGACAACGGACGATGTGGCCGTGCTCTTCTGTGCAGTGATAGAAAGTATGGCAATAGCAGATGTGCAGCAAAAGTAAAAGGTGATGAAACTATCTAAAAGGAGAAACTAAAGAAGATCATGAAAGCAAGTACATAATCATAGGCTAGTCTGTGGTATTGAAGAACTAGAAAGATGTGCCTTCTAACATTTATACTTAGTCCAAATAAATCACCAAGCTGAAATTAACTAAAGATAGACTTGTTACAGAAAGAACTCTTAGGCCCGAAGCCATATCATAATTGATATTATTCTGTTCATTTTATGCAAATCCACAGCAGCCTATACCAATAAAACTGATATTTCTTCTGAATTAAATATGATATAAAAACCCTATAAAGCCTTTACCAATGCAGGAGCAAGGTTTTGCAAAACAAACGAAATATTTCAAAGACAATTTGACTTAAAATCTGCTTTCGATATTAGTATTAAATAATTATGGCATATCATTCATTGATGCATGTAATTAAAAATTCGAAGTTTTATTGAGCTTTGAACCTACTAAAGTAAACTCTTGAGGCATTTTATAAAATATTTAAGTAGTAGCAGAAGCAATAAACAATTAAAGCAAAATGGTATGGACAGCATTAAAGCAACAGAGTGAGTGCACATGAAGTTTGAAGAATGAGCTTTGAGAGAATTTATGCTTTTGCTCAGAGAAAAAAAATTTGAATTGAAATGACAAAGGGATGATATGCAGGTGTAATTTGTTCAAATTTTTAGAGAAATTATTCAAAACACTTATGAGGATAGTCATAATGAAGCAAAGGACTACAAGGTCATTTGAAAAATATGACGTTTTAGGAAAAACGGATGAATATTACTTTACAAGTCTGATGGTGGGTCCTGACAGGGATCTGATAATAATGGTGACAGCTCAAAGACTGAAGGAAAGGAGAGGCACTAATTGGTTTAGCCCCTCCCCCACGTTACATCCAAACGATGAGAAACGGGCAATACCATGGGGTGTTAGAACCGTTCAATCTCAGTTGGCGTTAAACAGCGGGGAAAGTTTGAATGAAAGAGGGATCTGTGCTACTGACAGGAGGAAAAAACACATTCCAATTTTGAGAGTAATATTGCAGAAGCTCACAGGGTTGACAATGCTCTATAGGGAAGCTTATTTACTACATCATTCAGTAAGCAAGGTTAGGTAGACAGAAACCAAAGCTGGTACACTGCCATAGGGAGAAAGCAAGGGTAAGAGACACAGAGGTGTGGCTTATAGAAATGCTCATATCAGCTGGTCTGATGTGTACCATATCCCTGTTGTCTGCCAATAATGACTGTCAAATTGTGTTACGTGTCATCTTCTTGAGAATGACTAAGAGATATAACACAAATGTGGATTGTTCACAAGCTTAACTGAATAACCAAACACCCTAACTTGAATACTTCGGGGTCTCCACGAGGGTTCAAAATGCAGTGGGAGCGGCGAATACTGAGATTGGGAATTGGAGCATATTATTGCAAGCCTGGATATCTCTTGCAGCAAAGAGGTGTTCAATCGGTAGCAGTTTCAAGTGCCATATCAAATAACATAGAGAGATCTTATAATGATGATTATTTTAAGATCCAACAATGTTTACATAAATTAAGCTGATTTTCTACTTCTCTCAGAAGAATGCTTATATAGTGAAGGCTCATTCATGGACACCAAATATCTGTAGTTTTAAATAACAAATGATTGGAGTCAGCTTTAAATGGCATCTCATGTACATGAGACACTGCTGATTTTCAAAATTCAGCATGAACATGAACTGATTTTCAGACATTGTTAGTAGGGTTTGCCACTATGGGGAAGCAATAGGGGGAACTTTAGGAAAAGGCAAGGCAAGCTAAATGGAAACAATAGCAGATTGCATTCTGCTATTTCAAAGGCACATCCAGTTTAAAGCAAATATTTGATGTGAAATTGAAATAAACCTCGGTGCAACCACATATTCCAATCTGCATATAACTTTACCTAATTAAATATTCACTTGTCCACTAAGTTTACATTGAGCTCTAGTAGACAAGAAATTCTTCAAATTTCTTTGTGTTTCGTGTGGTATTTTTATCACATACAAACAACCCTGAAGTTGGTTACAATATTTCATACCAAGAGTGATTACTTGCATTCACCAACTGGTGGCATATTTTTATTTTTATCATGTACAAACAACCCTTAAGTTGGTAATATTTCATACCACGAGTGATTCCTTGCATTTCACCAACTGGTGGCATATTTTTATTTTTATCATGTACAAACAACCCTAAAGTTAGTAATATTTCATACCAAGAGTGATTCCTTGCATTTCACCAACTTGGTGGCATATTTTTGGTCCCTCTATGGACATACTCATTTTACATTAAACGTGGATGTGCTTTTCTATAGAGGTTACCATTTCTAGGAGAGCTGATCTGCTGTCAGTGTCACTCTCCCGACTTTCCGTTGACGAAAGTTCAGGGGGAGGAGAAGGAGGCGGTTTCATCTTCCCCGTAGACATTAGCTTATTAACCAGAGCTTGGTGCTAAAGTATGGAAATGTAGTGTTGAAACAAAGTTAGAGAGAACATTCTCAAGAATAAGCCTCAGAAAGGAAAGCAAGACACGATTAGAAATTGTACAAAATTTGAACCTCAAATGCAACAGTTGGCAAATTTCAAATACATAGAAAAAGAAAGTGCATGATCATGGGCTTTAGTGAAGAAAGTGGCTTTAATTAAAGTCAGAAAAATACCAGATAGGAAAAATAAACTTGGCTATAATTCAGGCCAGCTATAAACCAAAATTTCAAAAGTACCCTGACGTTTTTAATTGGCCCCCTTCTACTGACACTTCCTCATACTTTCATTATCACCATGATACTGACACATCACCATAACGACATAAGACAAACTTGTCACCCTTTTGTCACACATTTAGTAGCCCACAAATATTTCACAATCCTGCACTGTTGCACATGACACTTCTGACATGCTGATGTGTAACTCTTCAAATGTCACACTGTTGAACTGTGAAAATTCTGACAGGTCTCCCATGGCGACGGACACCACGAGAAACATCTACAGGTCTACTGACCGGTCACTATGCCATTCATTGGCAAGAACGGCACGAGGAAAATGAGATGACGTCATGGTAACCATATAGATCAGAAGCTCACTGCATGAAAAGTCATAAACTGACTGACTTAACATATTACATAATCAGGTTAATTCATTCAAATCAACCCTTAAGACTGCCCTTACCGCTTCCGACTCTGGACGAGACGTCTGCTGCCCTCTATCGACACATTCCTTTGCTTCCTTATCCAGATTGAGCGCTGCCTCATAGGCTTCCGCTAACTGTTCATCATCTGGATTATCTACATTATCTTTGCCATCATCGGTAACTTCTTTTTTTGGTGATTTTTTTTCTTCGTTATTAATACTTTCTTTACTTTGGTCATTTTTGTCTGGGGATTCTTCCTCATTTTCATTTTCTTTATCATTTTTCTCTTCTACATTTTCTTTGGACTTGTTTGAAGTCTGCTTTTTGGAAGGTGTTTTTCCTTTTTTGGATGATTTCTGATGATGTTGAATGGATGAACGGATGAACAGAGTGAAAAAGGTTGATGACAGAATGACATGGAAGAAGAAAGAGAATATGAATGTTTATCAATGTTAAACAAACATGATTAATAAGACTTTTTATTTTGTTTTATTAATTTATTTATTTTTCTTTTGGTCTGGTGATGTTTTAGTTGAAGACATTGGTTTAACAGTTGAAGAAGAAGAATGAGAATTAATTAACATTTAAACATAAAGATGAAAAATAAAATGAATATGACTCTGAGATGTCAACATGCAGTTACAGACTAACAAAATGTGTAACTGAAAGGAAAGTGAGTCAACATTGGTACATAAAACCAAATAAATCACTTGTTTAATAATTCTTCAACCCTCTGGTTACATCATCCACAAGAATAACGCAAATGGGCAACCAAATTTTCATAATTCAGTATTAAACAATGGGGCAATTCCTTTCGGATAATAGCAATGAAAACAGGATTCATTAAGACATTATCTTGGCTGCCAAGGCTACAATTAATAAACGAGCCCAACTTTGTTACTATGCGGTGAATCGTCTTACTAGTTACCAGCTGTAACAAGTGGAGAGGGGGGGGGGGAAGGGGGGGGGGTAAGAAGAAAAGACTTTTCATGGAAGGGGTCTAAAAGCACTCTATCAAACTTGAGCAAAAAATGTTTTAAATTATATTCAGTTCATGTTGGTGCTGCCATGGGATGCACCACTGCAGGTGCATGCATAGACCAAACAAGATGGACCACTCTTACCTTCTCATCTTTGGCTTTCTTGGTTACTTTCTTCTCCAGGAACTTTTCTCTTTGTTCTGGAGTCAACTTTTTCAATTCTTTCTTTTCCGAATCTGCTACATCAGCCTGCAAGGAAAAGCAATAGAAGTTCAAAAAGATATAAATGAAACTCAACACATGGTATAAGAAGCTTAAAGCTATCTTGAGTATTTCAGAAAAGTATGGAAGGAGGGGAAGGGGGAAAAGGAAGGGGAAGGGGGAAGGAGGAGGGGTAATCAGCCACTATTGCAGTAAGAGTAGGAAGAGTAAAGTGACTCACCAGCTGACCGTGTTCCGTTACAAATGACTCAAGCTGAGCAAGGGCATCATCTGCCTCTTTCTCTGCTGCCTCTTTCAGGAGCATAGAGACGTCCACTTGTTTAAGGAGGGCAGACTTTTCTTTCTGAAATACATCGTCTTTATCTTTCATGTGTTCTGTCAACTGTTTAACTTTCTTGTGATGATCATCTTCTTGCACTTTAATTTGGTTCTGGAGTCCATGGACAACGAGCAAGGCCTAAGAAGTAATTAAGAAGGGCATAAAATGAAAACACGGTGATCTGAATTGTAGTTAGAAATACAATGACATGCGTATGAATACAAGCAGAATGCCCCTTGGAATGAGTAGCAGTGCAAATATAAAGCTCTAAGTGAATAAATGAGTCATACTCTTGAACTACTTTATCAGGGAATAATTCAGTTGAAATTTGTGTAGCAGTTTTACTGGCTCTGAACTTAAGTCTCTTATAAAATAAGAGTCTACTAATCTCCTTACATCTAATCTTCTTGTCTACTAATCTCCTTACATCTATGTCTTTGTGTTCACCATGCTCATTAACCTGCCCAGGGGCGTATCCAGGGGGGGGCGCAACTGGCGCGCCCCCCCTATTGGCCGTTAACAAAAAAAAAAAAGTTGAGCAAAAAAAATTGATGACAACCTTTATGTGAGATGTCGGTGATTTTTTGTCCATTTTTACTGGAAATTTTGCTTATTATTAAGGTCGAAAAATGGATCACATATGGCACCATTTTGCATTTCAGCCCTTCTTCGAAAGCAAAACTTGTCCACCCCTCCCCTAGACCCATCCCCCAGGACGGCGATCATTCATGCCTGATGCCCCCCCTAGTGGAAAATCCTGGATACGCCCCTGCTGCCTGTATTCTGTGCGTGTTTTTGTCCTTTCTGTTTACTGTTACTTGTCATTTAGCCTCTGAAGAAGATCCTGCTAGGATCGAAACGTCAGGCCAACTTACTTTTACACATTCTCTTATAAAATAATACAGTTCCTGTGTATAAAAGATACTACTATGCATCTTTACATTGGAATGGCAACTTTGTCATTTTGTGATATGATTTATTTATCATAAATTATTCTGTATCTATACTAGATTTCCAAAATAAATAAAACAAACTACAATAGGGCCAGTACAGCCTCACTAAAAGTCTGACTGGCCAAAAATCCCTTTATATTAGACTGATAACATGGACCCCCAAAAACACCACTGCTTGATTCTCAAGAGTATCAAATGTGAATTTTTCAATATCAATGAACCTCTCATTATGAGATTACCATAACAATACACAGTAACTCTCTATAATTATTTAAACAGCGAGATGCTTCTTTTTCTATTCAATCTTCAGCAACTACCTTTTGCCACACAAACAGTGAGCACTTTGCTAATGTCGAATCTTTTTATTTCCTGAATTCTCTGTCCCCAAATGTCTATCTTCCGAAACGGCAGAAAGCTGACATTGTAAATTGGCTGCAATTTTGCCATCGCTATCTTTTCTCTCTCATTTGTTTTTCCAACTGTTTTTGATTGTTTGATCTGATTTGGCATAAGACTGCATTGTTCTCTTTCAACAACAGAAGAAGCAAAACTGGATATGAACGAGACCAAAAAATATGTCATTAAAGCAGAAATGATATTGTTAATAACCTCTTTTCGATATTGCTTAAAGGCCGATGGAAGTGTCTCTGGAGGAACACCTGTCCATTTGTCTTCATCTTCCAGAGTAACTTTGCCCTCGTAGGGAACCTCGTGGACTGGTTCCAGATTCGATTTATTCCTCACCAATCTCTTTGGTGTTTTAGGGGTGCCTGGGTCTAAGTCATCTGGGTGGAGGAAAAAAGGTTATAAGACATTAAAGGCATTGAAGACTCGCCCCAAGCCGCCTGTCACCCTCTGAAAAAGTTAACTTTCCGTTGCTTGCAAGTGAAGTTGTTTTCTTGTCGCTACAATATGCAGACAGTAATGAAAGGTGATACCTTGTTATCTTTTATCTAGACCTGAAATGTCCATCGCTGCTATGTACACTGTGTTGTGGGTATTGACCGTAGCTGTATGTACTGACTGTACACTATTGTCTAATTACCGACGGTAGCAAGCTGTGTGTGTAGTTTCTGGGATCGATGGTGGTGTCTAACACTTCGTGTTACACCTCATTCGAAACTAGGTCAGATTACCGGCATGAGACGTTTCTTTGTGCGCGTGCCTTCACACCCTTTAATACCCCGCAGCTTGAGAGCAATCAGAGGCACGGAGAGAGTGGTCATGCCTCAGAGATAAATATCTCAACGGGCACCCTTTTCTCTTTACACCCTTCAGTTTTCCTCAAGTACATTATGAAAATGATAATACACTATTTTTATCCCATATTTTCCAGGGAACCCTCACTGGCATGTGCCAAAGGGCTTTATCTCACTGATCTGTCCCACTTCTCATCGGGCCTGAGGGATAATCCACTTTTCCCCTTTCCCTCAAATGAAAATTGTCAAAAAGGAGAAAATTCTCATATATCACAATACTATGCATTTTAAGTTATTTATCACACGTTTGATGCCAGAGATACAAGAACATAAGTTACCGGAAAATTTAGTTAGTACACTGAGATGTTAATTAGGTTAGCACTAGACGCAACCTGTGTCATATGATGGCAGGGTAAGTACAGAGAGGCTACCAGGAACCTCATAGTAGGTAACTGGTGCAATAGTTGTGTTGAGATACATAAATGTGGAGGGCTGTAAACAATTATTACCTTTTCTCCCTCTCTTAGGGGTGTCTGGTGGAGATGGTTTGACAGACTTCTCTTGAGATACCCGTGTAGACTGTCTACTTAATTGGTCCTGCGAGAAATAAAATCAGTCAACGACTTTCATTAGATGGAAAAATCCATCAGGGTACTTTGGCTTGTTCATTTGCAAACTTATGTTTTTTGCTTAAATATCTTATGTTATTTGCAAACTTATGTATAACTCCTTGGGTTTTGAAAACTTACAAACAAAATATGTCATTTACATTATAGTGCCAACATAAGCAGTTGATTGTAGTAAGTATACCAAACAATTTTATTTAGAGTCACAGACTGAGTTCACACACAAGAGCTCATTCCATTAGTGAACGTTATGTATCAAGCTTCTCAAAAGTTTCCATAGACAACCAAGACAACAATGGTTGCCTATTTCTAATGACCGTGACGCACTGGTCTCATGGGAGTGTATTCCGAGTCTTCAAACGTCTCCTGTCAGAGATTCAAACTTTGTTTTAATCTCCCTCCTACCCATCCCTACTAGTCCCCTCCCTTCCCCTTCCCCCAAAAAGAAAGGAAGGTACTGTATTTGTTTCTTTGCCACTCATGGTTGTAGATTATATAAATCCTTGTGAACAAGAACATCCACTGATTTCTGTCTAGAGTTGGTTGATTCACAGCAAACACAAACATAGCTGGTGCAACTGCAACTTCTTACCTTTCAATAAAGTGTTATTATAATTTAACGAGGGAAATGAATGTTTTTAATTCCAAAGTTAAGTCTAGGAACTTTTTAAGCAGCCACAAGAAAAAAATATTTTAAATTTAATGCAATGTCCTTTGAGCATTCTAATCTATTTGTTAAACTAAATAATGATTTTTTTTTTCTTTCTTTGCCTAGGTTTGTGCTCTCAGTGGGTTGTGAGAGAAACTGGACCTCAGCCTCCCCTATACCCTTTGCAAATGCCAGTAATTTTATTTTTTGACAGAACTCTTGTCTGAACAAAGAAGCTGTTCTGAAAGTACTTTTAATATTAATCGTTTATACAAAACTATCTGTCAGAACTGGCAAAGGGAGAGAAACAACTCAGCAAATCACACAACCACTTCAACAATTTGTTTGTTTGTAATTCAGAGCTCAAAGACAAAACTGTGCACATCAAAGATGCTGAAAATAGTAGGTCCAGAAAGATACAGTGAGCGACCTTAAGGTAAATCAGAATGCAATGGTTGGTGGACTAAATTATTCAACTATCCGCAGAATGTCAATATTTATGATATCAATATGGTGCGGGTTCATTAAAGTATTAATGTAACACCTACCTTATAGTGAATAAGTACTGCTAATTATGGCAAGAACTTACAATACTATTACTCCACAAGACAGTGCAAGGGAAATAAATGTTAGGCCCTTTATTAAGGACTGTAAAGGACAGAGAGACAGTACAGGCCTTTAAAATGAGCTTAGAGAGATTTGGATTCATTTTGAAAATATTACTGCTGATACTATCAGAAAAATATATAATAACCACAAAGTTGTGCATGTTCTCAAGGCTTGTGTGAGGAGGGTGCATATGTAGTGACATACCTCAATTACAGTAGACCCATCATCACTAGCTTTGCCACTATCTTTGGACATCCTACCACTAGCAGCAACACTAGCTTCAGACATTTTAGATTCAACTTCCGGATCCTTGGAGGCAGTCGGTGGAACAATTGTGTTATATTCTAAATAATTCAGCGCATTTTTATTCACATTTATTTGCAAAATGACTTTAACTTTTTTTTCACATACATTCGAACATATACACGGCGTTGCATAAAATCTACACCAAATATCTCAAGTTTCGTACATGAATTTCCAAGGAATACCTTTCCCTGTGGGATCCTAGTGGGCAAACAATTCTTGTAGATAAACAGACCAGATAACTACTGTAGTTCCTAGACTAAGTGTGGTTCACGGACAGTGGGAAAAAAAAAAAACAGAGAATATACTACTCCAAGAGCAAATTCTTGATAATGTGACTGAATTAAATAAATTAAAACTGAATCATATCTGTTGTTGAAGCAGCGGTGATCACATTCACTTTTCAGTCATTTAAAATTGGTGCATTATGCCATACTAGCATATTGAACCAAATATTTCCTCTTTAATAAGTGTGTAAAAGTAAGTTGGCCTGACATTTCGATCCTAGCAGGATCTTCTCCAAAGACTAAATGACAAGTAACAGTAACAGAAGGGACAAAAACACGCACAGAATACAGACAGGTTAATGAGCATGGTGAACACAATGAGATACATGGATCTGTCCCCTCCTCCTTCTCCTGAGGGGGGGGGGGAGGGAACAAGGGGAGAAGGAGGAGGGACAGATCCATGTATCTCATTGTGTTCACCGTGCTCATTAACCTGTCTGTATTCTGTGCATGTTTTTTTGTCCCTTCTGTTACTGTTACTTGTCATTTAGCCTTTGAAGAAGATCCTGCTAGGATCAAAACTTCAGGCCAACTTACTTTTACACATTCTATTATACAGGCTCTCTAGTGGATAAGCAGTTTGCTAACAGTTTTATTTTATTTTGCTCTTTAATAAGTAACAGATGCTGTATTCTATATATATAACTATTTCAAGATATTGCAGAGATTCCAATGATGAATAAGTGGTGCAGTGTACCATTCTTTACCAGCACTGAATAATACCTAGGATTACGACTTCTGACAGGTCTGAAATGAGACTAAATATCTTGTCGGGTGACCAAAACTATCTTTGTTCAAGTAAATGTGATTACTCAGTCAAACTGTACATTACACACACATAACTTTGCTGCTCACACAATCACCAAAGAATTTCCAGGTTGTCATAGGGACAAGAAATAACAACAATCTTGTTTATTTACCCGGACAGATTTCCTGCTCTGAGTTTGTCTGCTGCTAGAGTGAGGGCTGGAGATAATCTCCCCCTCCTCTTCTGAATCTGATGCCCAACCTCTCTCCTGATTGAGAGCTTCCCCCTGAAATAAAAAAGAAATAAATATATCAATATTAATGAGCAGGATATTATGTCCAAATAATTAAAAATAATGCGTCCAAAGACTGTATCTGATATTAGTGGTTATGTAAAGTAGCCTACATTTTTTTTCTTTTCATACCATTTACAAAAAAAAGGGGGGTTTCTTTACATATTTTAATAACACTATAAATTTCCATATAATTTGGCCTAAACAATGTCTAACCAAAGCATAAAACAGATTACTGAAAGTTGTAAACCCATTTTACAAAATTTACAAATCTTAAATTTGGCACTGTACCCTGATATGCCTTCCAATCCCGTCCATGTTCCGCACTTAACGTTGAAGAATGCAAGAATGAGGAACAACTAATGCACTGAATATTAGCCCATATTAAGCACATTAAGTTCACCCCACAGTGTTATTCCATAAGATCATGCCAGGATGGATTCAGCCCATACGTAAACAAAAATATCAAGTTTGGGACAGCGATACATTAGACGGAGAGAGAAAAAAACAGGTAGGAATTTATAAAGCCACTCATGACAATAGCTATGAAGAATGTGAGGCCTGTTTCATTCATTTATCACAGAATTCACGCTCCCCTCTAGATATTGTTACCATACCAAGTAGAATGGTAGCTGTAGACAACC
>JAIPMN010015742.1:0-28441 GCA_020650975.1 Apostichopus californicus
TAAATTTCGTGGAGCATGCAGAGGTTAACAGGGCAAACAGAAGTTATCTTCAAACCCCTATTTCTAGAGCTACAATCGAGATGTTGACGTCGGGACAATTTTGGAAAATGGGTTTTTTGAACTGGACAGTTTTATGAAGGTAAGAAGAAAAAAACAGCAAAAAAGTGTTGTAGATCATATATGTTAAAAGAACAAGCTCTGGTTCAGTTTTTAATATTCGTAAACAACATTTGGATCTAATATTAAAAAAATTCAGAACAATACTGAATAGCCAACAGTGTCACATAGCCAGATGGAATTCACGCATTCCGTATGTAAATAACTCTGTTGGGTGTGTCATCTGGACAATTGGCATTCATTCCTGTGTTTGGATGGAATATTTGCCTGAGATGATCATGTGGGCTAATATAAAAAAGCAGTAGCAGCAACTGGGGCGTGGCCCATGATTATTATGTCGATGCAAGAGTTACGACGCACTCTTCTGTACTGTGCAGGTTTACTCTGTGTTTCCTGCCTAAATTTGGTAAAAGGTAGATACTGTGTGTTCCTGCCCGAATATAGTAAAATGTAGATACTGTGTGTTCCTGCCCAAATTTGGTAAAAGGTAGCTACTGTGTGTTCCTGCCTGAATTTAGTAAAAGGTAGCTACAGTACTGTGTGTTCCTGCCTATTTTTCCGTAATTAAAGTTGGGTTACTGAGTGTTCCTGCATGTGTCCACAGGATAACTTCTTGTTCTCAAACGTGTGTTACAGCCCAGGGTAACTTCGTGTTCCCAAATGTGTGTTACTGCCCAGGGTAATTTTGTGTTCCCAAACGTGTGTTACTGCCCAGGGTAAATTCGTGTCCCCAAACGTGTGTTACTGCCCAGGGTAACTTTGTGTTCCCACAAGTTTTGCTGCCAACTGAAGAACGGGGAGTTGCTTTAACAACGGTCTGAAACTCTTAAACCGAGCCATTATTATCCTCATTTCCTGTCCACCGCCTTACATAACCCGTGACAAACAGCCATCCTCATTTCAGTGCTATAACAGGAGCACTACCAGACATAATTTAGTACATTTCAATGGTTAATAACATGACAATTGAAATAGCTGTAGATATATTACTAAAACTCATATTGTTCTTATCTTCTTTGACTTTGCTACCTCAAGACTAAAATTTTGCCTGAAGTGACCATAATAAGTAGCACCACCAACCAGATGCTGGGGAAGAAGCACAATGTGAGCACTCCAGTGTTACTGTGTGTTATGTTTTTTTCTGTATGATATTATGAATAAATTTGAATTGAATTGAGTTGAATAAGTTGAATCAGATGGCTTCATATATCAGTCATTGTTCATACTATCACGTTGTGAGTACTGCACAAATTGAAATCAGCCAATCATGGCTTCACAACACTTGTCTCCTCATTCCTTGGTCGTGAGTACTGCATAATTCGAAATCAGCCAATTCCTAAAACTTGTCTCATCATTCATTGGTCTAATGCTGATCGGCGTTTGGTCCACTGATTTTTCTTCTTGAAAGTACATTGATGAATACAATACATCTAATGATGGAATTATGAAATTGGCTTCGTTGCTATTGTTCAAGCTCAATACGAATACAGACCTGGGATGGGGGGAGAGGGAGGGGTTGAATAAATCAGAGCATTGAGCATCCTATGTACAGAGTTAAAGAAGAGGACCAAAGACTGAAGAAGACAATATATAGGATGACAATGGTGTGTGCTATTGACGATACATGTGAACACCAACCTTCTCTGATGTTGCTGGAGCTCCAATAACTCTTTTCTCTTCTTTGTTACTTCCGTCTGGGTTTTCTTTTCCGAGACGATGATATGTTTCAGTTGAACCTTCAATTCAAGCTATCCGAGGAAAAAACAAAAAACAAAAGTTAAAATAATTTCATTCAAAAAATGACAATGTTCAGATATGCTGAAGTTCTTGTAATAACAACATGTCAATAACTTTTGAGTACAGCTTAAAACAGCCTTATTTTCTCACTTCCCTGCTTAGACCAGTGCCTTTATAAATGGACTTTCAGCGGTTTCAAGCTTAACATTAATTATTATTTTTGTTTTTTTACTTTTTATTACTTCAGATATGCTGACATTTTTGTAATAACAACATGTCAATAACTTTTGAGTACAGCTTAAAACAGCCTTATTTTCTCACTTCCCTGCTAAGACCAGTGCCCTTATAAATGGACAATCAGCGGTTTCAAACGTTAATTATTATTTTTGTTTTTTACTTTTTATTAGTCTGCATAGCTCTTCGTTTTGTGTCATACTGTGTACACAAATGATAAAAAATCATGTAAGTTTACACAGGTTTTGTACACAGATGAAGTTGAAGAACACATGATGCTGTAGAAAGATTCTGCAAGATTCTTTAAAGGTGTTACAATACCATTCCTCAACACCCAATGCCTTGCTACCCTCTTGTACCTCCCCTGCAAACCCTCATCCCCACCTTCACAATTCGCAGGAAGAAATGATTCCTCTATGGTGGTATTTTTTAGAATAATTTGATTAGATTTATGATTCATTTCTTGAGGTTCTTTTTTTTATCTGTCATATAAATCTGTCCATCAAAGAGATTATATTATAATAACAAATTAGATTAGATTATCATAATATATCCGATTATAAACTGATATTTAACTGACAGCCAAAGACTGTCCCACTGCAATTTAATATTACTCTTTTTGAGCCATTTTGAGACCAGACTGGACCACTGTCTTTTTACTCTATAATGACATTTATGTGGTGCCACATTCATGCTTCTTTTCAAATCTGGTTGGCAATTATTCCATATCATAATTATCATAAGAGGTTACACAGAGTTTTTGCAAATGGCAAAAAACACACAGCTGCAGCCACAGATGCTAGAAGACTTATCTTTATCACAGAAATATATTTTGTTCTCATCCCTCCTCTCCCCCCCCCACCCCTCCCTTACAGAAACACAAAGATGGAAAGTTATCTTACCAATTCGAGAATATCGTCTGTAGTGTCACTGATTATCTTGTCATGAACAGTCTTCAACCTCTTGTTTTTCATGTCATTTCTACAAAGAAGAAAAAAAATTGTCTTAAAGAAATAATGTACAGCAAATAATGTAGTTCCCATGGTTTCACCCGAGAAAAAAAAAATTTAAACTGAAAAAAGCAAAAAAACTAATATTGGTACAGTAATTAGATGCTTTCCCATCTCTGTTTGCTTTTGTTTCGCTCTCATTTCACCCAATGAAGAGTTGTTTTGAATAGTAGATCTTTCATATACAAGTATTAATCTACACTGACTTTCTACAGGAAATCAAATATGTTATATTTATAATAACTATTCAACAAACTAAAAGTATCTTTTGCCTGCAAAGTCCGGAGTAGGAGAAAGTTTGCAAAATTGTGAAAACTTTTTTTGAAAAGTGACTTGGTTTCCTGACTATGAAAAATGACTGGCCCGGACTGGGTCTTGTTGCCTGTGCCATAAATGTATAGTTTGGACCAAGATATTGTAACCTTTCTCTAAGAACATGCAACCAATGGGGATCTTCAGTGTTACTCAAAGGGGGCTGTCGTATCGGTCTCAACTGTGTCATAGATAATGATCTGCTATGATCATAAATGAATAGTTTGGACCAAGATATTGTAACCTTTCTCTAAGAACATGCAATCAATGGGGATCTTCAGTGTTACTCAAAGGGGGCTGTCGTATCGGTCACAACCGTGCCATAGATAATGATCTGATATGATCATAAATGAATAGTTTGGACCAAGATATTGTAACCTTTCTCTAAGAACATGCAATCAATGGGGATCTTCAGTGTTACTCAAAGGGGGCTGTCGTATCGGTCTCAACCGTGCCATAGATAATGATCTGATATGATCATAAATGAATAGTTTGGACCAAGATATTGTAACCTTTCTCTAAGAACATGCAACCAATGGGGATCTTCAGTGTTACTCAAAGGGGGCTGTCGTATGTGTCTCAACCGTGCCATAGATAATGATCTGATATGATCATAAATGAATAGTTTGGACCAAGATATTGTAACCTTTCTCTAAGAACATGCAACCAATGGTGATCTTCAGTGTTACTCAAAGGGGGCTGTCGTATCGGTCTCAACCGTGCCATAGATAATGATCTGATATGATCATAAATGAATAGTTTGGACCAAGATATTGTAACCTTTCTCTAAGAACATGCAACCAATGGGGATCTTCAGTGTTACTCAAAGGGGGCTGTCATATCGGTCTCAACCCTGCCATAGATAATGATCTGATATGATCATAAATGAATAGTTTGGACCAAGATATTGTAACCTTTCTCTAAGAACATGCAATCAATGGGGATCTTCAGTGTTACTCAAAGGGGGCTGTTGTATCGGTCACAACCGTGCCATAGATAATGATCTGATATGATCATAAATGAATAGTTTGGACCAAGATATTGTAACCTTTCTCTAAGAACATGCAACCAATGGGGATCTTCAGTGTTACTCAAAGGGGGCTGTCATATCGGTCTCAACCCTGCCATAGATAATGATCTGATATGATCATAAATGAATAGTTTGGACCAAGATATTGTAACCTTTCTCTAAGAACATGCAATCCATGGGGATCTTCAGTGTTACTCAAAGGGGGCTATCATATCGGTCTCAACCGTGCCATAGATAATGATCTGATATGATCATAAATGAATAGTTTTTACCAAGATATTGTAACCTTTCTCTAAGAACATGCAACCAATGGGGATCTTCAGTGTTACTCAAAGGGGGCTGTCATATCGGTCTCAACCGTGCCATAGATAATGATCTGATATGATCATAAATGAATAGTTTGGACCAAGATATTGTAACCTTTCTCTAAGAACATGCAACCAATGGTGATCTTCAGTATTACTCAAAGGTCACTGTCATATTGGTCTCAACCGTGTCATAGATAATGCTATCCATGGGTCCTACTTCACCTGATCTGTCCTGTTTACAGAATCTCTATAGATTTTGTATAGTGCTGTAACATATCTCAATCTATGTGCTAATTATGTTGTTGATGTTTTGTCACTTAGTTAACTTCTCTGTATTTATATTGTTAAGAAACAAATAAATGAATGAATGTAAATATGTCTCCCATAGATCTCGTCTTCAAAAGTTACAAGCCAAATCGCAGCTATAAGTCCAGACTTGGAGACTTGAATACGTTTGTAGTGACGACGCTCAAAGCTTAACCTCAGTTTATTGAATTTGATTTGAAAATAACTCAAAGAAGCTTGAATCTGATTGGTTGACGACCAGACGTGTGTCAAGTCGCCAAACGAACTGTGGGCAACATTTCGTTTCCTAAAATGTGCTGTTTATGATATATATGTCAACCCATTATATGTTAATTTGAAATATGTCACACTATGTGTGAATTATGGAATGTGCAGGTACTTTGCCCAGAAGTGTCCATCAGAGATTCCTCAAAGAAATTCTCAGGGATTTTCAGAGCCTGCAGCAGCAGCTTATGATTTTGTGGAACTAGAAAGGAATGATGTGATAGTGCCTTCTGATTTAGAGTGTGGCTGGGATCCCCATTAAGGAGTGTTAGCTCAGTGGTTAACGCCGGTGCCTTTCAATCATAAGGTACAGAGGTCGAGTCACTCCAAGATTAGTGTATGTCGTCCAGTTACAGAGTTGCTGACAATTGACAATTCATAATCATGGAAGTTAAATATGAATCTAAGAGACTGACTTCGGTCAGCTTACGGCTTTGATAAGCCAATGATGGCTTCTTCGCTAGTTCCTGCTTGCAGGAGGATCTAATATACGTACGTACATACATACATACAGTACATACATACATACATACATACATACATACATACATACATACATACATACATTGCAAAGGTTTCATAGAAAACACTATATTTTGCAAATGTTTCAAAATGATTTTCGCATAGTACCTGGATATTTTGCCTTCTTCTTGTACACAATTCAACAGAATATCCAGGTCGCACAAATCTGAGATTTTTCGTTTTGCGGTACTGATTGGCGGGATAGCCTCATCACCTGTGAAAGCAAAAAAAAGCACCAATTAGCTACAGAACACATTCGACTCTGCACATAGAACAAAATAATTAGTCTGAAACAATGGAGGAACAAAGATAACAAAATTGAACCGCCTTCGCTTATCATACAAATGTGCTCTATCTAAATTGTAGACCATGAAAACTATAAAAAAAGTCATATTTGATGCAGTTTAACAAATTAGATAACTAATTAAACACTTAAAGTGATGTCAAAATAAATTACATAATAAATTGTTGTCAACTTGCCAGGTTACTGGATGAAAAAAACAACGGTCTACCTTTGAGGGCCACTTTTGTTTGTTTGTGTAGCCTGGCTCTCTCCTAAATAACACAATAGACTGATGATGCTAGCATTTTCTGTTCAAAACGTTCAAACATTTATTCAATGTTCATTGGATTTCCAACATAGACACCAATTACAATCTATGTAGTTAATGTTAAAAGTGGCTTTAATTTGTTTCGGAACCTTTTAAAAGTGTACAGTTTTATTAATTACATACATGCTTATTCAGTTTCGTTCCACCAATCAGGTTGAAACATGAAAATGCATTTTGCATCAATTTTTACGAAGAGACAGAACTGACATTCAAGCTAAATGTGGTCTACGTAGATTTTCCACTCTGCAACGACAGGCACGAAGAACGAGTAGGCTATTGTTAGGAGAGCAAAACTGCGATTCAAAGTATGTGGTGCTTCTCTCAAACTGTGTTAGAATTTTCAGTTACTAACTTTGTCTGATACAAGTCATCTTACAAAATTACTTTGTAAAACCTAGATGTTGTTAATAATACCAACCATTATGCATAAGCTCCAAAATCTACCAGGAGGCTGCCATACTACGCCAGTAGTAAAAGTTAACAGTCTTTAAGGGTAAGATGTGTGGGTATTTTCGGCACAATATAAACCAGAGGTGACCGTGACATTTTACCCCTTTGTTACTTACCCATTTCTGACTCGGAGGAAAATACCTGTCCCTCATCCTCGATTTCCTCTACCTCCACATCAGAGTCCAGAACCATCTTGGGCGTTGTGATGGTCTTCATATTCCCAATGGCTTTCTTCTTGAGCTCCTTGCCTGATCTTGGTTTTTTCACTAGACTAGATTTGACCTTATTTCCATGTGTCTTAGGAACACTGGTACTGCCTTTCGCTACGCCTTTCGCTTTGTTGGTATTGGGCTTGACAGCGACCTTCCAGTTGGTCACCGTAGAAGGGGATGGTGATGACATATTAGAACGAAGTTGGGCTCTTGACTTGGCCAGTAAATCCTGATGAATGGAAATTGAATAGAAGTAGAATGAAAAAAAAAACTCAGGACTGCACAGGAATCATTAGCAGCTTTATCATCATCACTTATTCAATTTTTGGGCAATTAGTAATTAAGGCATGACACTGCTTTGACACTTGGATTAGAATACTTCTCTGTTGCATCAAGGGTGAAATAATCTATTCTGTGAAGTGAAATGCCTATATGCACACTTATATTGCATTGCCACTTGAAATTGAAAGGTAGTACTGTATGCAAGTATACAATGTGTACTACTGTAGATTCTCATATTGATTATCAGAGTATCCAGGATACCAACTTGAAAGCCAACAGGCTTGCTTATTTCTTCCTTCATTTTACATGATATGAAAATTAAAAAAATTAGGACTTTCACTTTTTATATGAAAGGACTGGTGACTACTGAAAAGTTAAATTTAATAGAGAAGTAGTCCCTGTAGAGTATAAAGGTAGCAAATGTGATCAGTATTATGAGTAATTTTCATAAGTCAGGTTTTAAAAGTAACATCATCAGAAATTCCAAACAAAGAGTTCTTTATGCTCTTTCATGGATGGTCAGAGTTCAGACATAATCCACGCTTGATGTTTGATGTAGAGGTCACATGATATCTCACCTGACCAAAACTCTCACACTACATTAACGAATGACATCTTGCAAGTTTGAAGATAGAAGTGTAAGAAACACCAAGCGACTTTCACAATTTTGCAAGAGGTGACTGAATTATCTTCATGATAATTGTGGTTAGATTTTCAAAAGATTCATATCGAGAAGTTGTGCAAACGAAAATAACTTAGTCATCAGTACCTACCAGAGTTCTATCGAGAGGAGACATTCCTCCGAGCTTTCTCTGTAGCTTAGCTAATTTCTTAGCTTCTTCTTGATTGGCCCCTTCTTCGAGGCATTCGCTACCCTCATCGACATCTCCAATTTCTGAATTGGTCTGTTTCCTGGAACGTCTGCTGCTACTGCTGTTTGCTTTCCTTTCCGATACTTTTTCCGGCGTTATCAATTTGTCGATGGTTTGACTTGTTTCTCTCCGAGATAAATCCCCGGCATCGGGATCGGCGACCCCAGAGACAGATGATGTTTGAGAGTCTTCTTCGTCACCTTCAGTTATATGTTCTTTAGATGTTCTACTTAGTTTCGTGGGCTTTCCAGTAGTTTTATTTATTGTTTTTGTCTTTCCAGTCGATCTTACACTTCTACTCTTTCGACCACCAGATTTACTTGAAGATCTCTTGCCGTTGCCAGAGGTTACAGATTTATTTTCTATTTCTACCTGGTCTCTTCCTAAACTTTCGACTCCTGACTCACTGTGAAGTCTACTTCTTACAATATCACTTCTATTCCTGTCTCTTAAATCTAGCGGAGACATTCCCTCTAGTCTCCTAAGATGGACCTCACTTATGTCCTTTATTGGAGGATTTACAGTGCCA
Source organism: Apostichopus californicus (assembly GCA_020650975.1). Taxonomy (NCBI): domain Eukaryota; kingdom Metazoa; phylum Echinodermata; class Holothuroidea; order Aspidochirotida; family Stichopodidae; genus Apostichopus; species Apostichopus californicus. Next base: position 8,797 of record JAIPMN010015742.1, read on the forward strand.
GCTTCTGTATCCACATCCCCATCTTCATCTGAAGAGTCATCTCGTCCGCTCCGCACATTCTCGTCCACAGATTCCGACGGATCTTCTTCTCCACGTTGGACGTGCACTGATGTTCTTGATGCACTATTGCCGACTATTTGAGCACTGGCACCATTTGGAACCTGTTCTGGAAGGCCCGACTCATTTTCTATTTCTGACTGCGGTGTCCTTCGCCGCCTCGATCTTACGAGAGGTGAAGACAACGCGGCTTGAGCGGCTTCGGCATCCTTCGACAGAACTGACACTTCCTTCGTTCCACTCGGAGAAGGGTGAATTGACGCTGGTTTTCCCCGTTTAATACTGTCACCTTGTCTCGATTTCTTCTTTGTTGGCAAAACTTTAGCAGGATGGATTTCGTCGTCACTAGTTACCGAATTGTCACGACGGTTCTCTCTGACGGACTCTGGTTTTTCAAGTGCTGACTTCCTGAAAGACCTTGTTAGATTCCCGACTCTTGAATTGGTCTTTGGAGATATGTTTTCACAGTCTGAAGAGTTCTGTGCAGACTGTCTGCCACTGATGGTCTGCATATCCTTGGTAGCCACTATGAAGGTCAACAGAAACATTTTAGAATTTAGAAATGCTATATATACATTGCACAGTTTGTTTTATTATAAAAGAAATACAGTACTGTATGCAAATTACATTATGTTACAACAATACTACAATGCTGTACCACTTCAATGCTGAAAAATAAGTTTGTTTGGGAAATGTGTGTAGGGTAATCAATCAGTCTGGTTTTTATGTTTGAAGTCAAACTTGACTACTGTGGTCAAGTTAAGGACTAACCTTGAAAAGGGATCTTAGCATAAGAAAGCATCAACAGAACACTAGCAGCAATGGAGATAGCTAGTCACATGTTCCACTTTTAGCACAAAGGTAATGACTAATTAGAGGTTTAAGTTAATTAACCACGGTAGGGGGAAAGTGGATCAGAAACAAAGTTGGGAGGCTTCACATAGTTTAAGAAATGTATATGGGAACATTTCTTAAGCACTGTCTGGGGATATAGAGGTCTTCAGTATTTAGGGCTAAGAATCTTATATCAAGTACGCCTTGTTGGAAGTTTGTTTGCTCAGTCTTAACTTCAAGTTCTGGACTATTCAGATTTCAATGGATCCCAGAAATGTTGATTTGTATCTTCAGCTAAGATGCAAATCAACATTTCTTGGATTTATTGACTTCTGAATAGTCCAGAACTTGAAGTTAAGACTAAGCAAACAAACTTCCAAGAAGGCGTACTTTATCTCTCTGCTATAACTTGGCTAATTCCATGACCACTGGAGGGGCTCTAAGACGATACTGAGGAGTATGGGGTTTAACCAGACACCCATCATTGTGCACCCTGACAGATGTCTAAGGTACTGTAGCAACCCTATTACTGTACCTTCATCTTGATGGCTGGTATCATGGTTAGGAGGATGACTTGTTGTTAAAACTTGAGACTTGCTGGTGCCACTTCTACTTTTGGTTGCTTTTGACCGCTTTCTAGTGTCAACCTTAACAATTAGAAAAAAAGCTATGTATAACTACAGGTTCAACATACAGTATTGCCTCATGCATCTCCCAACATCCCTTCAATAAGGGTAATAACATTCTTCAGACAGCATTTATTACTGCCCTTCTAAATAATACAAAATTTTAGGTGTTTTCATATCCACAAGGATTGTTAGATTCATATCATTGTATACCGTGGCAGAAATAACTTCATATAGAAATAACACATACAGTATCATATATGAGGCATTTATTACCAGCTGTATACATACAGCCTGGTTCACAAACTACTGTAGGTAGTACATCCTCCTTTAATAATCTGGAGCAATATCCCCCCCACCTCACATATGTGTACATTGCACATGAACAGTCTTTGAAAGTTCTGACATACAGCATTTTTAAGAAAGTTGCGAGGTGAGCACTGCTAAATGGACTGCAAAAATAGAAAATGAAAAACTGGTGATTAAATTTCCCTGTGGAACTCAGCAAATGAAGAAGCAAGAACTGAGTTGTTTCAGAGTAATTCAAGATCGAATCACTAAGTATTAATTAATTATTAAAGTAAAGATTCCATACAATCCATAGCAAATTAATTGTTGAGACTACTACTCTGTCTTGTTTAGGGGCCATACCCGTCACAATCAGCTGCAAACAACTGTTAGAAACCATATTGCATGGCAAGTCAGTAAGCATTACTAAGCAACTCTTTACCTTTTTACCACCATGTTCTGTTCCCTTTGCAGTTCTTGGTGGAGTGCGTTGATTGATTTTGTCATAACTTATATGAAATGCTCGAACTTTTGTTGTTCTCTTCCTGTAGAAAAAGGAATTAATTCAAGTTGATTATTAATCTGAATATACAACTGATTTCTCTGACAAGGAATTAGGGGAATTCCACTATTACTAGCGTTTCATTTTTTATGTTTGGGGACACTTTGGTATTATAAACGAGGAGTTTGTCATCTTAGATTTGTTTTACAGAAGGCACATATTTGTCCAGGCCTAAACTAAGGATTGAATGAAATTACAGAAGCTTTTTTATGTAGATCCTATGTACAGATAAACATGTCGGTTATTTAAAAAAGCCCTAGTCAAAAGGATCCTCTTGCTAAAAGAACTCAGAGAAAGATGAGCAAACGTGGTGGGTATTTCCTATCTACTGTACTAATACCAGTTTAGGATACCTTCAAAATCAATAAAAATGATGAAATGTATGGTTACTAATGCTATGGGCAGTTTGTCCATACATAATTGCATTTGGCTGTTTACCATATTGCTGTACAGTACAATATAACTTTAGAAGTTGCCGGCCTGATATCTGATGCTGAATGATATAGCCTATTATAGCCTAGTAATAGGGCCTATTATTACATTACTTAGGCCTAGGCTAAGTAGAGTCCTATGTGTTAAATTAATCACCAATTTGAATCTTAAGTTCTTTCGGCTTCATCTGCCAATAGCCTACCCAAAAAAATGAAATATTTTGGAAAGTATCATATCCATTCCATAACCCTGGGTTTGTAGGCTATACCGTATAACACTAACAAGTAACAGTTACAGGTATAGGCTAGCTAAGTAAGGCTTGTTCTACCGTTCTGGATCCTTACGTTAAATCAGTTAGGCTAGGCCTAAACTAAAGTTAGGGACGACGTTAAGGCTTACTAGTAGTAGCCTATTAATTATTAAATAGTTTATCCTACTTACGATCCTGCTCGAAGGTATTTCTTCACGCCAGCCCTGTCCGGAATCATTAGTAGCTGTTGTTTACTGTTGTCCATGTTGGGTAACCCGAAAGGTTGGATTGAGTCAACTAGGTCTTGCCTATACTGATTTATTTGACTAGTAGAGTTATGGCTAACACCAAGAAAATATTCTTCATTTCTATTAGTATTAGCCCTATGATGTGCTTTATAAATGTTTTCCAACAGAAATAATGCTAGTCGACATTTATTCCGAGGCTCACTTTATATAGTATAGGCCTAGGCGGCTACTTATACAGTATTACTTATTTGAATTCTTCGAGGGAATGCGTTGTGTAGTGTTGGGAGCTAGTCATAGAAATTGATTGCTAGTACAGTGTTGTTGGTACGGTGTAATCGTGACAAGGGACTGAGGGAGCTACGTTAACTGTTTTGATTACCGCGCGATCGGAATGCCACCGGCGAAGGGTCAATCTGACAGTGAATAACTTATTTCAATATTGTATAGGCAAGTATGCATGGCATCTACTGTCTTGACTTATTTTTAACATTTACTGACCAATACGGACCTGTTTATATCATTTGCAATTTTCAGGGGGAAAAATAAGGATATGAAATGTTTACTTTGTATTACAATATACTACATATATTTTTACTCTCGCAAATATTCTCAGTCGGCACTGATGGTTCAGTGGTAGAATTCTCGCCTGCCACGCGGGAGGCCCGGGTTCGATTCCCGGTCAGTGCAATTTCTTTTCTTCCATTCTGTCGGAAGGAAAATTAACTTGTAAAATTGATGGAGTAATGATTTTGTGTATTATCAGGAAAGATGGGAAAGGCTCTTTCTCGTTTGAAAAGTTTCATGTTGTGACCTAAATTTCTAGTTGCGTGTATGTTATGGTAGGTAGTAACATGTATCTCAAAGTTGCTTTTCTGTTTATTTCAAATCAAAGCTGTAAGTATTGTATATTTATGTTTTCTACAATGACTTTTTACAGAGACTGAAAGAAAGGTAGTTATTTCTTGTTGTACACAGTTACGTGCGTGTGGTGGATACATAAATGTTTTATACATATTGTACATAATTTTATATATTTATTAGTTTTGTACAATGAAATTGTCCATAAACTGTTAGAGAATGAAAAAAAATGTTGATATATTTGCCGGCGAATTAAAAGTTTTGCTTGTGTGTGTGTGCTTAGCTTACAATACATGGATGATATGATGCAGTAACAAAATGTTTCTGTTTCACTTTGTTGCTCTTTTATTATTTGACCCAGCTGTAACTTAAATTTAACCATTCTAAGAGCTTAAGATTTCATTCATGTATAGTCAATTATAAACCCAAATATGCTAGAAGTAAACTCAATTTAACTGGTCATTCACATACTGAATGAAGCCGTTTAACATGTAATTTAGAATGACACACCCGATGGCCTTATTTATTATTATCCTGATATCATTTAGAGAATTAATACCTCTGAAAAGTATCTTGAAATTTTTTGTAGCAATTTTAGCATGGTAAAATTTGGAGCTCACACTGAACAACTGAACAGTTCAGGTATGGCTCCTTCACGGTGACAGGTGCAATGTTCAAGCACTGGAAAATCGGCCAGTTGTAGATTAACCCTCAGTCTGTACCTAGATGATTACAGTAACTTGATTTTGTCTGTCTATGCAAAGTCTTCAGCAAGTGCATTTGCAAGAGATGCAGTTTTGTTCGTCTGTTCCAAGCGTGGTGTCAATCAATTTAGAGCGTGTAATTTGCACCCATCACAGCATTCTCAGTGTTTGACGAATAAATCGGCTTCCGTAGGAAATCTGTGGAAAAAGAAAAACCAGTGATGCTTGAGAAACTCCGTACGCAAGCAAACACGCCGAAATTCAACTTACCTGTGAGTAAAAATCTCGAAAATGGACGAGTAAGTAGATCTCTATATCATAGAAATACTTGTTTTTATCAAATCAGAAAACTTGCATCCATTTAAGCTTTCTTATAGGTCTCGCAACCCCCTTCCCTTTCATTGTGAATAAAAAAAAGTGGTGTTTTCACAAGAAGCTTAGCTGTATTGTTGATGAGGCAATGTGTGCAACAAAGAATATAGTAGTACTGGTTCAGCGAAACTGTTGTTTAGATGTACATTACTAATACTACTTACTAATGTTACGGCACAGATTAGATTGTTCATACTGTAGGGTAGTTAGGTTATACTCAGTTACACGCTAGTCACACCACTGTAATGGGCGAGCCCCTTGTAAGACCAAATTTAGGTTGAAGTAGTCGGTATTAACGTCATAATCAAAAGTTGGCGAAAACAATTTACCGTACATATGTATGGAAATTTGTACAGCCTAGGCTAGTATCATAATTGTGTTTGCCCAAGACAAGATCATGCCCATTGTTTATTCATGAATATTAAATACTGAATTCCACAGTTCTTACTAGTTATTCTAAACTTGGCCAAAGTGAAAGTCTCTGGTACTACTAAGCCCAGTGGGGGGGTTAATGATTTTCTTCAAACTGTAAGTGTAACTTTTCTGTGCAAGATTTTATCTTAAGATGATAATTTAATGTTTATGTCCTAATTTTGAATATTATCAAAGTATTCAATATTTGACTGTTTATTTTTACTTTCTTCAGAAAGGCTAAGGTGGAGGGAGGAGTTACACATGTAGCTGCCTCCCTTTCTTGCCCCTCCTTTCAATATTTTCATATATTCATTTAAGTTGATTAATGATGTCAGGACAATCATAGATTGTATTTTTTAACAGTGTTACAAAAATTTACATAATTTGTCATAGGTCTAGGCCTACTTGCAAAAATGAAGATGGCTATGCTACGACATGAACAGCTCTGTCAGAGCTTTTGGAATGCCTAACAGACTCATGTAGCAAGTCCTAACTTGATTATTTAATGATAGACCAAAAATTGTAGCCCATTAACAGTTTGACTCTCAGAAACTCATGCAATTTATAGTTTCATTCCTTTTATTGTCATAATATGTACAGTATGTTTATATTTTGAACTCATATTAACTTCTTAAAGCACTCAGATACACAGACCAAACATTTCTTTTATAAAACTTTTCTCTTTAACATACACCATGTAGACCAACTGAAAAGGCCGATTCCGAGTTGACATCTTCACCTGCAAGTGACAAAAAGCAAGAATGTACCACAACATCAACTGTCCACCAACAAGATCAAACTCTGGATACAGCTGGCTCGGAAACACTAATTGAAAAGAAACCAGTTTCTGGCAAAGAGAGCCCAAAGGAAAAAATAGATCAGAGCAATACTGAAAAGCCAGCCAGTGAAATGGATATAGATGAGCCATCAGACAGCCAGGACAATGCAACGGAACAAGCCGATACTCAAGTGACCTTTGACCCACCAGGAATTGCCCAAACAGATCTCAATCAAGACGAATCTGGAGGTGAGTCACTCGATTCTAAAGAGACCGAGACAGTCGAGGTTGGTCAAACCGGTGAGACAGCCTCCATAGAAGAAGATATCAGCATGGAGATAACGGACGGTCAGGAAGTGGAGCTAATGGACACTAGCGGTATCGAGACTGCCTCCGAAGAGACGACGACCGTCACCACGGAAACAGCCGTGACAGAAGCGAAGATTGGAACAAAAGAAGGGGAAGAAGCAGTAACAGAGCAGAGTTCAACGGTTGAAGCATCTGAGAAAGGAGGGAAACCAACTTGCTGTTACTGGTAGGTTTAATCCAGTCAGTTGCATAAAATTGATTCAAGTGTGTTCAAATTAAAGATTGGGATACTGTAGGTAGTGCCACTATCTGAAGTTTGTGTGAATAGTTGTCTCTGGTTCTTGACATCTGAGCTGAGGTTTATCCCTTGTTTCGATATAATTATTACACTGAACATATTGGCTATTCCGAATTTGGCTTACATTACAATACAAAGAATGAAAATGGAGATGAAAATTTTCACACTGTATTGAATCATTGAAGCATTTAGCTCTGCGAAGTTGGCTTATTGTATTATTAATACAAGTGTAAAGTTGTTTGTAACACTTTTTCCACATATATCCATCATATTTTCAGTAGGGAGTCGTACACAAACTTTGTAACCTGAAAAAGTGAAAATTGCTACGCACAATCTATACACTGAACTATTCCCATCTCATGCAGTTATGGCTTTAAAGTTGGGTTAGGAAATTTGGGAGACTTCAAAGGCTATGACCTTTAGGATAGTTTGGTGCTTATTAATAGCATTCTGTAGCATTGGACATTTCTAACTCAACATTGATGACCTTGCCAAATGAACATACAATTAACAATTTCTGTATTAAGTCAAAAAGAAATTATTAGAGCTCGTTGCAGAATGTCTCAAGTAACACTGCGAAACTAACTTTTTTCTTTTCGTCTCTATTTTAATAGTGGTAGAGGTCGAAATCTGGACGTAGTTGAGCTCCAATGCAGCATATGCATGAAGTGGTTTCACAAGGACTGTCTCAGTATCAACCTTGGGTAAGATACCAGCTAAACCTGATGTGTTTTTTAAAGGTCTACAGATGCCTATGAACAGCATTCTCCTAATCATTCCAACAGGCATAATAAATCATGGAAATAGCTGCAACTCCCATCAAAATCCATCAAAGATTGACCATTTTACAAGTCTTATCTTTATTCAAGTTTTATTCATGAATAAACATTAGCTAATTTTACAAATTAGCTAATGTAAAGGGAGTGACTGCCTAAGTTGCTGTTATGTTATTCCTTTGTTTTTACAACCTTTGTTTTTAGGACACTGACTCCAGGTTTGTGACCTAAGGTAATATTTTGAAATATTGTATTGTCTTCTTTGGAAAGAGGAACATCACATTATTTAAATGATATATGTGGGCTTGTAATAAGGGGTTAACTTGAGCAACGAGCATTGGCAAACAATGCCAACTGTAAATTATGCAAGACTATATTGTTGTAACTTTCCGTTGAGATTCCACCAGCATAGCAGGAAACACAAAGCAGGAGTGCAGTTAGCTAATTACTCACAAAGCTGAAACAAGCAAATGTTCTGTGAGTGCCAGAGAAAATACATTTGATCGGGGGGCAAAGTGTCAGAGAGAGCCAACATTTGAGCAACTTCCAGGGTAGGGTATACTCAAGCCTAATGCCTTAAGGTCCCTGTGTATGAGATTAGTGTCACATTGTTCGGCCGATTTTGTGTTTATTAGCCGTAAATATTGAAATCTTTGGTAGCTCAGATTTGGTACACAGACTGAGGCTGCCTTTTGATAAATGGTCCTTCTTCTTCTTCTTCTTCTTCTTCTCTTTGTTTAGGAATTGTATTCCATTCATGATGTCGTACACATTTTGCTGCAAGAGATGTAATCCGAACAACGTTGAGATGTACAGTAGGAAAGTTCCGAGTAAGTCACCTCTCTCCCCCACCTACTTCCCCCCCCTCCCCATTTTCCACCAACCTTCGCCCACTCCTTAATGCAGTGTGACAGTGCGTCAATATTTTGTACAATTTTATAGGAGAAAGGAACACCATCATTTCTTGAAGTTTTCATCTTTTCCCACAGATGCCCCGCCCTATTCTGCTGCTACTTCAGTTTGTGTTGAATTTATAAAAGTAGAATTTTTGTTGTCGAAGAACAGACAGCTCTTTTGTGATAAGATAACAATTTTTGGCAATGCAATTTGCAAAAAAAATGAGTTAGATATCATTTTGTAAATGATATTAATGGATGGTATTATTTCCTGTCACTTTTCAATCTCTTTGAACGTTTTTTCTTCACGCGTACATAGATTTTAGCGTACTATGCTATGTCGTCTTAGCCAATCTCACCGCTCAATCCAGAAAAGCCGACCCACCGAAAACTATGTTCTCAAAAGACGGGGATATCATTCCATTCATTGATGCAAACTGGGAGCTACTGACACCAGCCCAGAGAAGAACCACTGTTACCTGGCACTCCACTATTGTTAAAGCTATGGTAGGTTATTAATCATACTGATATTAATTAATCCTGTAATTTTGACGAAACAAAGACAAGTTGGTCGTAGAAATAACAGTCGTGAAATGTCAAAGACAACAACGTATCCTCTTCACTCCATGACTCATGATTCATACTGTAGTAATATGCTAATCATTGTAATCAACTGCCTACCAGATTTCAGAGGGGTAGTGGTGGGGGGTGGGGGAGGGGGGTCCTATTTTGATACTGAAAAGTCATGAACAGGTAATAATTTGTCCAGTGTTGAACCAGTTTTTGTATGCAAAAACCATGTTATTGTATATTGGGACAAAGTAGAGAGCCTTCCACACTGCTACACAACTTCTGAACATTAAATTATTCCTTGATGAATGTTTGCAGTAAACTATTTCACAACTATTTATAATTCACCTCTGTATGGGTCACCATGGCATCTGGTCAAAATCTATAAATCTCTTTGTCTGAAATCAACAGTCACCTCTGCAGTTGACCTATTTTCATATTCTGGTGACAAATCTTTTGACAAGTCGTTCTTTGGATTATAAGGACTGTTTCCTTTCTCTCAATGTTGGGATATGGAACAGAAGATTTTTAATAAAGTTGCCAGTAAAATTCAGTATGTTTTATCGAGCATACATAAGTATAATCAGTTTACCGTTGGTTTCCTCTAGCTACCGTAATTCTTTAAATGTTTGCTATTCGATAGTCGGACAATCAACTCCAAGAAAGAAACTTGATTTCTGCAATTGAGGATCACTGTAGGGACAATTGATATTTATTTATATACTTTTGGATAATTATGAGCGTTTGAAAATAGGCATGGAAAAGGTAATAATGTTTGCATCTCCGATAAATGTTTAGTTTGAACTATGCTTTGTTACAATGATTCTAGTAAAATCATAAGCACTGAAATTGTCTTGAATTATGGAGATAAAAATTGCTAAGGGTAATTTGAACCAAAATGTGAGTGCTGTTCTTAGGATTGGTTAAGAATTTAGGAAAAACTAAAAAATCATGCCATCCTATCTAAAATGGGTAGGCTTTGCTTGCTACTTGATGTTATTCAAATGCATTAGTTTGTCCTCAGTTATTTTTCGTTCTTTTTTTCAAATACACTGAGTTTTCATTTGGCAATCGGTTCTCTTCAGTTTGTTGTTTGGTGTAACTTTTTGCTGTGTTTGGTATTAAAGTGTCATTGTTTTTTACATAAAATTGAAGTTAGACACTTTCAGATGAATATTATTTGACTTGTACTGTTTGATGACGATGGACCTTTCATTTTCTCTGCTCTCTATAGATGAAAGATGCTGAAATGTTTGTCTCCAAAGAGAAGCCAGATAACCCAGATGAGAATGATGAGGATTATCCACTCTTTGGACTTCTTGATCAGGTGAGGTATTAGCCAATCGAAAAAGAAAAATGGGGGAACAGTTCAGGTAGTGATGGAGAGGAAGGGGGGGGGGTGATGTTGTTCCTGGGTCTTTGACAGGATAAAGTAATTGAAGTTATTAAAGTATAATAATGAGTTTTGGAGTAGTGTAAAAGTTGGCACTTTTACTTTATAGAGTACTGAGTACCTGATGGATACAAATTAGTATCATCCTTTGCTGGTGAGGTTATTAATGATTACAAATGTGTGTGAGTGGACAGGATCAAAGTTATTATTTCGCAAGAGATATATGAAGATTGTTTTGCAATGCCCTTTGTTCGTCAGGATTTATCAAAAATTGGTCCCAACTATGATCCGAGAGGGGATGCAACTCAGAAGTCAGGAAGCCTGAGCAGCTCGCTGAACGGTAAGTCTAAACGTCGCTCTTAACGTCAGAAGATGAAATCGGGGACGGAAACGTATCTGGTGAGCTATAAACAGAAGATGGGACAGATCATTGGCAGAGTTAATCGATGATATCGGAAGTCATGATAAATAGTGTAGTAATCATCAAAGCAGCACAACGAGTAGGCTAACGCTTAAGCCGGTAGCACACTGCTTCATTTAAGAGGACTGAAAGAGAATTTCAAGGCTGGGCCCGTAGTCGTGTAACTTGCATCTGCACAGCGAATGACTGATTGGGAAAACGGAATGACTGTTGTTCTTTTAACAACAGTGCTTGTTCTGGTCACATGATGTAGATTACTTCACTACGACTGTTCGCCCTTGAACACTCTTGCACACTGCACAAAACTCACAGATTTTGGGCATTTTCGAAAAAAATGCTAGTGGTTTAGGTTTCCCGATTGAAGTCGACCTAAAAATGTGAACATTATTAATGACTAATTCTTTTATTGCTGTCCTGGATGTCTATGTCTGTAATCTCATCATTTTGGATAATGTTGTGATGAAAATCTTAATTCTTTGTAAAAATCTAGACCATGACAAGCAATTTATACTTAAGTTTAGTGAATTTTTCCATTCCTGGCAGGAAACTCTGGATTACTTATGACGAATGTTGGACGAGGCAGAGGCGCCAGGAAAAGGGGATTGGACAGCAGCCAGAATTTAGGAGCAAACAAGAAAACAAAAGGGTAAATGCAGGAAAACATCAGAGCAAAGTAGCCTCTTTAATGACATCAATAGTATCCGAGATACATAACTTTCAGGCATACAACGTCTCTCTCTTTTTTGTTGTTGTTGCAAAAAATGGTAGTTCAATAGTGCAAATCAACCCCTCACCTCACCCCTATCAGTTCTATAAGGGTTGGGGAGAAGGGAAATGGTCATACTACCAATTTGTTAACTCTACTCAGTAAAGTTAAGCCCTTGTATTTGTCATGGGAAATGCCCCCTGTAATAGTGCAGCTAGTGTAGAAGATAAGATCGACTTTTAAATGATTTTCAACAAACAGCTCAACAGAAATCAATTCCCCCTCTTTCCCCCATTGGTACCATGAAGGGTGGGAGCCAGTAGAGGTACTAAGAAAATGCTAACTTCAGGTTATAAAATTGATCATTTATAGATGATGCAGCTTTTTGCTTAAAAAAGTTTTTGTTTTTCATCAAGAAAACCAGATATCAAATAAGAAATTGATGCTTTCTTCCCATTTGTTTTGCCTGTTTGATTTTGCATGTAGTGATTAGCTGCAGACATTTTTTTTGGGGGGGGGAGGGGGGTGGGGGGAATTAGTAGGATTAACAGTAACTGCATCCAATGGCACCTATTCAAGAATTTATCCCGACTCCATTTCATTGTTCAATAACAAAAATCTTCAGTAAACGCAGCACCAGCATAGAAAATGATCTGCGTACGGGGACGTTGATCACCAAAACCAAATTCTCCCGCACTTTTCGTACACTTATTAATTAGGTGAAAGTTTTCTCCTCAGCTCTTTGTCTAAATTTCTGGTTCTTCTTTAGAGAATTAAATGCTTCACTGAGAGTCTCTCAGCATGGATACCCCCTGGAACATCCCTTCAACAAGGATGGCTACCGTTACACACTGACCGAAAATGACCCGCACGCCCCAGCTGCCCTCTTTGATGAAGATATATGGATCGGCAAGCCAATTCCTGCACATCTCTATCGTAAAGCCCTCTCAACGCAAGTGTTACTAGCTCTCCATGATAGAGGTGGGTAGTCTTTCAGTTTCTTGCACTGTACACTACAGTAGGTTGTACATGAAATTCCAGGTTGTAGGCAGTGGTCCCCTTTATTGAATTTTTTCCCCACTAAATTAAGCTGCAAACAAAAATATGCACAAAACAGAAAATGCAACATCAACAATTCACTGTAATTTGACTATAACGGTTTCTTCTTCAGCCCCTCAACTAAAAATCAGCTCGGATCGTCTGATGGTGAGCGGCGAGAAGGGCTACAGCATGGTACGATCCACTCACGGTGTTAGGTATGGAACCTGGTACTTTGAGGTCACCATCAACGAAATGCCAGAAAATACCGCAACCAGGATAGGTTGGTCACAGCCTTTAGGTGGGTTCCTAAGAATTGTTTGACATTTGTGTGATTTGTTTTAAACAGTTCAGATTCAAAGGATGGGGAGACATTCCTTCTCATTTTTTTCCTTTTTTTTTCAATGTAGTTTATTTGCCATCCTTCAGTGTGCAGTATTTGAGTTTATAGAATGTAGTTTGCTCTATTCTGCATATTAATATTCAATATTCAAGAATTTTACAATATTTTCCCCTATATTTATTTGAGATGCAAGAATTTACACAATATCAGTATCGAGCTCGAAGGGTTATTGTACAAGTACTGTAGTTGTACATTGTACTGCAGTTATTGATGTATGTACATATGTATGATAAATGTATTAATGTTTATTAATGTATATTAATGTATAATGTATCTCCAAGATTAATTGTTCAATATCCATCATCTTTATATATTGAAACTATAACTCAGAGGTGAATTTAATTTTGATCGCTTAAAGATGAACTTAATCTATTAAAGTCACTTTGTCAAACTTAGATAATTTTCCTAGTGTACATATCCAGAATTCTGATATTGCTGGTTGACATAAAATCACATGTTGTAAATTCTCTGCCCAAAAAGGAAACATGAACCAGGCCAATTACGTATTAAGAGCAACTGGTTGCTGTAAACCTGACTAGTTGTTGACAAAGTATAAACGTTTGCTTTTGCTTATGCTTATGTATGCAAACTAGATCAGTCCAATGCATATGTCCTGTGTGTTGACAATTGCTTTTGAAATAAAGTGACTGGGTTTTTTTAAACACATAATATCTGTCACCGATATCTCTACCAGGTAATCTACAAGCTCCGTTGGGCTACGACAAGTTTGGCTACTCGTGGAGGAGCCGCAAAGGTACAAAATTTCACCAGAGTAGAGGGAAGCGCTACACAGACGGCTATGGAGAGGGCGACGTACTAGGATGCCTCATCTTGTTACCGGAGAACATAGATAAGTCCGGCATTCTACCAGACACATACAAGAATAGGGTAGGATATTAAAATATCCATGTTAACTTGTGAAAAGGGAGGGAGGTAGTCTATGGTGGGATGAGTGTTACGTAAAATGCAACAAATCTGAATAAATTTTTCAAGTAATTGTACAGAAATTTTTTGTAATTTTTTGGCAACACATAATATGAGAGAAAGTTAAAAACCAAAGCAGCTTCTTGATTTTTTTCATAAATTTTAGCAAACCTATGGAGTGTCACTCAAAATAAGATTGTACTTTATCAAATTCATGGAATAATTTAGTGTTCAAAATTTTCTGCAGCAGTTTCGAAGACTCCAAATGTTGTCTCTTGTAAAATACTATGTGTTCCTGTGTAAAAACACAGCTATACATCTTTGCACCCATATTACAATTTGCCCACTCTGCATAGCATTTTACAAAGCAGTACCGGTTGAAAATGATTTCCCTGTGAAACTAAAGGCACCCTCATAGTTTTTTTTTTAATTTTAATGATTGATCCATGAATTTGATTCCATTTGCAACATTTTGTCCTTGAAATTTGTGTTAAATCACCAGCAAATAACAAAATTAAAAAAAACATCAAACATGTTTACTTTTGCCCCATTATTTGAAATGCAACCTGGCTAGTAAAATGGGAATTTGATATGGAAATGTAGCAAGACTCTAAAATTAGCTCAAAAAGTGGCTTTAAATACTGATGTAAGCCATTTTGTAATACTTTTAATGATCCAAAGTGTATTAGCCTATTAGGTACGGTATTGCAATAGTGTTCAGATTAAGGAGTCTCGTATGTACGTATACTCAAACGTTGTTTGGCACTGGGATAACTTTTCTTTTCACAGACTTTGATCAAGTTTAAAAGTCATCTTTACTTTGAGGAGAAAGATGAACCAACAGAGACTGAGAAGAGTTTGAAGGTGACCCCTGGGAGTAAGGTCAGTCATATTAAACATATGTTGTAATATAAGGTATGTAACAGTAGTAGCATGCACAATGTAGGGGGGGTGGGGTGGGACCATGCTACCCCCCTCCAAGCAATTCCATCGTCAATCGGTGGAAGATGTTTCAGTCGGGGGAATTTAACATTCAGCGGGAAAAATTAGACCATTGTTAGGGATGTTCCAACCAAACACAAGAAATTAATAGTTTATATTAAAGCTAATAAACAGACCTAATTTCATGTCTAAGTTTGCCTCAGAATACACCATTTTACATCTAAATTTTACATTCTCCATTCCCCAATGGCCCTTTTGGTATAAGTTCCACTCCTCTCTAAATATCAGGGAATTTAAGAATTCCCCTTCCCCCCTCCCTCCACCGCACTTTAAATTCTGTTCATTGATTTGAAGCAATGCAACTACTTGTGTCTCTGGTATAGCTTTGTAAGGTTTATTAACTATATTAAGATGACCTTTGACCAAAAAAACCCTGATATATTAATGTCTGGTTTATCCAAAGTGTCAGGACATTTGGCATCCATACATGTTTGTGGTCAATGCAGTGGCTTATACCTCCTTTTTGGTCAGAGGATGTTTGTTTTTTACATTTTTCAAAAACCTATTAAACTAAAAAATGTTTAAACCTACTTACTTTAATTTTGTCGCAGATAAATTTCTACAAGAACGGTAAAAACCAGGGCACAGCCTTTTCGGATATTCATGACGGTCTCTACTATCCTTGCGTTTCACTCTACAAAAGCTGTTCGGTAAGCAAAGCTTTAACGGGACAAGTTTCTTTGGCGGTGGTGAGGGGGTAAGGGTGTAAAGCCTAACATCGAAAATGTGCTGAGTCTCGTCCAAAGTGGACACACCACCGGTGGGGTTTGGGGAAGGCCCATTCGAAGGGGAAATGTTGTCTTGTGTGTTATATGCAAAGTAGGTTTGGCCTGGGTACAACTGATATTATGCTAGTTTTTTTTTTATTCGTTGTCTACCTGGTTGTCTTGAAGGTTTTCCTCCGAGTCCGCTTGCGATGTTAATGCAACAATATCCAACCCATGTTGTTATTTATTTACATTACTAGAGATAATTTACATTTTAAAAATGACCAGCTGCAGTAATGCTTTTACAGAAGCTCTCTTGAGTCTGGTCATCGGCAAACCTTTCTCAAACGTACGGATTATTACTTGAAATAATATTACAGTTGGTCGCCCTCTAGTAAACCCTCCTACCTATTTTTCACTAAATGAAGGCAATTTTAATAGGTAAATGAATCTGATCCAATCCTCAAAATTTTGATGAATCAACACCTGTCATGGAAGAACCATTTACTCATTCACAACAAATGTCCAACAATAACATTTGAATTCACTATTTGAAATATAATTCGAGTACAGTGGAGCTAATGATTTAATGAACACATTGATGTGGGATTCTCTGCTATCACATGAGTGTACATTCAGAGCTAGTTTGTGTGTGTGTTTCTAAATCCAATATCTATTACAAAGTGTCATCATTGTGTCAAATTGCACATATCGGTGGTTCAAGTAAACTTCACAAACAGAAATAGAAAACAAGATCCAAGAAAGCCTGTATCCAATTCTTACTGGAAAGATTTTTCTGTCCACCGAAATGTTTTTGCTTCCATCTTTCTGCAGGCTACTGTCAACTTTGGACCAAAATTTAAGCATCCACCCACAGATGTCGGTGACTACAAACCCATATCAGACCTAGCAGAGATAAGTCAAGTGGAGCAGACTCTCTCCGATGCCATCTTTCACGTCGAGCACGAGAAAATGTACGAAGATGCAGCGAGAGGTATCTTGGTGGTATTTTAAACTTGGCTAAATCATGTGCAGGAAACTTTTGAATTGTAGAAACAACACAGGGACGAGAAAAACGGCACAAAAACTGCAAACTTAATTCATCGTTGACGGAGACGTGCATATTAATAATCATGTCAGAGAGGTTAAAGGTATTGTGATAATGTCCACTTTGGTGTTTGGGAAAAAGAGGAAGGTTAATACATCCTTATTTGTCTTGAAAATTATTTGACATCAGATGGTTGGGTCGAGCAATTTTTGGTGAAAATGGTATTAAATGTTAACATTCAACATCGGGCAAACAAGCATAAACCGGTGTCAGCTGTTGGGGCATTTCGTTAAGTTTTCCCTCCTGAGTGAGAATACTCGGAAGTAACCACCAATCAAATTAATTATTATTCATGAATGAATTGTATGACCTCATTGGAAAAATGTGAAAGCTAAGAAACTGACTAAGAGCTACAGACGAGACACCATTTTTATCTTTAGATCCTGAAATATTTTGGAGATTTTCCATATTCACAAATAAAGTTAGCTCTTGACTATAATATTAAATGGTTGATCAACTATGTTCTGAAAGTAAAGGACCAAACTGTGTAAAACAAAACATGACTTTGAAACTAGTTTTTATCTATAGGCCGAATCTTCAAGTTGGATGGTTGTGATTTCTATGTTGATTGTCATTAGAAAGGGTGACATCTGCCCAAGATAAGGGATTGTATGGTTAGTTTACATGAGGTATTATATATTAAGAAGTGTAGGTGTAATGAAGTATGGTTAGTTTAAAAGGCATTGAAGACTCGCCCCAAACCGCGTGCTACGCTCTGAAAAAGTTAACTTTCCGTTGCTTGCAAGTGAAGTTTCCTGCTTGTCGCTACAAAATGCAGACAGTACTGAAACGTGATACCTTGTTATCTTTAGCTGGACGTGAGATTTCCATCGCTGTATCGTTTGTGCACTGTACTGTGGGTATTGACCGCAGCTGTATGTACTGACTGTACACTAGTGTCTAATTACCGAAGGTAGCAGCTGTGTGCGTATTTTCTGGGATCGATGGTGGTGTCTGACACTTCTGTTACACCTCATTCGAAACTAGGTCAGATTACCGGCATTAGACGGTTCTTTTTGCGCGAGTCTTCACACCCTTTAAAGCTAAATACGTTCTAACACGTAACCATTAAGAAGGACCTGATGGCATCAGCTGTTGGAAATTATTGGAAACAAGGAAATGGCTATACAGGGATTGCCCATCAACTAAGGGCTGGATAGCTCATATGGTAGAGTTCTGGGCTTATAACCCAGAGGATAGTGGTTCAGATGCCACTCTGGCCATAACTTTCTTTGCTCTTTTTTATTATAAATCTTATCATCATCACTTGTCAAGTTAAGTAGCAGAAAGATCCACTAGGAGGTTATTTTAGACATTTTCCGACACATTTGCAAAGATGATACGATTCTTTATGATCGCTACAAAAGGTTAAATCTTTCTGAAATGGATCTTAGTTTGGTGGAGAGAATGTATTTTATACTTGTTTTGTACATTTGTAAATATAATTCCTGAAACTTAAATTTTTGTGACATTTTTTGGTAATTATTCTTGATTGGTTGATGATTCAGATCTTCATAAGCGACATTTTGAGACAACTCCGCTGACCGTCCATCCCCGCCCCAATCCGTTTCTCTTGCTCCATATTGTAATATTAACCCCCTCCTTGAAACTCCACATAATTCTGCTTTAGTGTCTGCCAATTTGGCACAAGCAACAGCAATGCCTTACCTCCCTTAAACAGAACAAAATCTGTCTTTGTGTCTACGAGGATAGACAACCTATATTGGTGATACAAAATGGTTAGATTAGGATTAATGTCGGAGTTCATAGTCACTGGAAAAGGTGAGGTATACAATTGTACATTTTTAAATCCAACTAAACCTAGTCGATGATGCATAATAAAAAGATAATAATGCCCCCCCCCCAAGAAAAAAATCAAGAATCAAGCAAAAAATAGAAAAGAAATGTATCGTTTGCAGAATTAGACTACACATCTATTTGACATCTTACACATTTTTTGGTCTTATAGAATCCATTTCCGATTTCAAATATTTGAATTCTCTCTTGAGTATCTTTGTCTCTGCAAAAGCAGCTGTTGCTTCCGATCTGTAAATTTCACTGTCCTTTCGAAATTTGTCGAAATCTTTCTGAAAAGTTTTCAAAGTTTCGGCATGTTTGGATAATTCAGATAACGCTGATTGTACATTGTCGTTCATATCTAATAAGCGATTCTCTTGATTCGCTGCTAATTTTGAGAAATAAACGACATTCTCTTGAAGTTCTTTCAAATTGTCAACGAGCTTCGGTACATCTTGTTGGTTACATTGCTTGAGGAGTTTTGTAGTCTCCTTTACAGACGTTTCTAATGTGTCATTATTTTGTCCTTGACGTAACAATTCGAAGGTGCAATCTTCCAGGTCTTCGCGAAGATTTTTGATCACGTTCTTTGATTTTTGGAAGTTAATTGCGAGGTCTCGAACCGTTTGTGCTAGAAGAGGATCGGAAAATACCTTTAAAAGAGAAATTATCGAAATCAGATGATAGCGTAAACTGAGTCGTCAGTATAATACAGAGAGAGAGAGATAGAGTGGGGCTAGAATTATAGTCAACAAAAAGAAAATTTCCAAAAACCAGGGACCATGTTCTTACCAGTTGCTCTATTATAACTATTAAATTTGGTTCTTTTTTTACCGCTGTTTTGAAATAGGGGTAAGGGGGGGGGCGGGAGGGG
>JAIPMN010015747.1:0-17258 GCA_020650975.1 Apostichopus californicus
GCCCGATGCCGATTATCTAACCGAATATCGGTCGAAAACTATTCATTTCTTCCTAATACAGTTTGAAGTGTATTCTTTTCTATTGTTTGTACTAAACTTTCTTTCCATTGATCCATGGTTTATAATTATTATAATTATTATTATTATTATTACATTTGTTCTTTTTCTCTGTGTAGGAGGATTCCTCTACTGAAGAATACAGTCTTGTTATGTTAATCTTGCCATTGTTAACAGCTTTCTGCCGGGTAAGTCATTCTCTCTGAAATTAGAGGTCTCAGACAAACACAGCATCCCAAAGTTACAGCATAAAGTGATAACATGAAGTTTCTACTTTTCTTGGTTTCCTACATATTCAAGATAAGAGCTTAACCGAGGATGAGGCTGTATTTTACAGCTATTAAGTAGAGCCATAAGAGACCACTTACCTTGCAAACAAGCCTTCAAGTAATGTTTAATACACATAGCAACCAAAAAACTGAATTATGGCCTTCCAAAAAACTTTAATTTTAAGTTTATAACACCCCTAATTTTTTGACAAAATTTCTGAATAGTTTTATTAAGTGTTGTATTTCCTTTATGCAGCAAACAATACATGCCTAATGTTACAAAGCCATTACTAACCCATGTCCATTACATCAGAGTAATTTTTTTAAAGGAACATATTTTGGCTTGATGGGGCTAAAGTCATTTTCTTTTTGTAAGTGTAATACTTTAGCCTTCTGGTAAATGATTAAACCATACATCATATTCAATAGCACATGGTATTGTGAATAGTAATAAACTTAACAGTTTGGGCTATTTATTTACTAGTTATGAAAGAACTGGGTGAAAATTAAACTGATTGTGAAAGTAAAAACAAAAGTGTTAGACATAAAATGTGTCTATTTATTATCCCACAAACTGAAACCTCATTGTCTGATCTACTTAAGGTTAACTTTGTGAGGTTCCATATGTGTTACATAACAAGCCTATTGCTTTGTAGTAAAGGGAAGCAAATGTATTGATGATTTACCAAAGATGAAAGGGAAAATTACTGTCATAGGGCTAGTATTAATGAGGAAGTTCAGGATAGGTGGTATTTACTGTGTATTTGTGGAGTTTATTAATAGTGTTCCACAAATTATCCGTATGGGTCAATATCGCTGATAAACTCAGCATTATTTACTGATAGTTCGCAACCGATAATGTCTCTTCTACTCTTCATCATTTGTGTAAGTCTATAAGAAGAGGACTACAGTATGCATGGTGTACACAACACTAATAATGTATACCGCACAGAATTAATGCACTAATCACATGGTGTAAAGATTTCCAGACCTCACTTAGTGTCAGGCCTTTGAGTTAGGTG
The DNA here is from genome assembly GCA_020650975.1 of Apostichopus californicus. Classification (NCBI taxonomy): domain Eukaryota; kingdom Metazoa; phylum Echinodermata; class Holothuroidea; order Aspidochirotida; family Stichopodidae; genus Apostichopus; species Apostichopus californicus. Next base: position 1,349 of record JAIPMN010015747.1, read on the forward strand.
TGGTTGCTTTGTTCATCTTCATACTCTGGTATTTTGAAATGTATAAAATATCAGCTTGAAGGGTTGGAAAATGAGACGGTTGATCTTGCATAGACAAGGTACACTTCTCACCAGATTCACCTGTAGGGTATTTAAGCAATGTGTTCTACAAGGTCTATGAAAGTGTCCTATTCCTCCAATAGGTAACATTAGTTTGTAGTTGGTATAACAGTTACTGACAATAACAGTGTGATCATGTTACACCTGGCTTACAAAGACTGCTTACAAATTACTGTTCATTTTTATTCAGTTGTTAATAAATTCCAGAAGTGGTTTGACTGTTTTCTAAGTACCTCAGTTATCATAATATTGGGCTTTGGTAGAATCCTACAATTTATGTAAGTTGAAGCTCTGTCATTATTATATGTGAACTTAAATCTCTTATGATTACATAAACAAATCTACAAAGTGCTTCTTAGCATTGTCTGGGTGGACATACTACACCAGCAGTGTGATCCTATGTATTACCAATTGTATATATACCAGCTGAACTGAACATGTCAACATTTGGTGTTCCTACAGAAACTTTGCCCCGGAGTGATTCAGTTTGCCTATAGCTGTACTCAGGATCACCCAGTCTGGGCCAGTACTCAATTCTGGGAAACAGCCTTCTATGCTGATGTGGAGCTTAACATTAAAGCACTCTATTTACCAGAAAGCAATCATAAAGAGGTTAGTTTAATTAAGATGGTTGAGATCTTTGCTTGCTTTGTATCAGTGTTGAAGAGTTCATTTGTACAACAATATCTGTTAATTTGGATATTTCTTTATAATTGCATATGCAGGATCGATGTTTAAGAAATAAAATTGCATCTCGTTCAGACAGTTTGTGCAAAGAAAAAAACTTTGTCAATACTTTTTAGGATGCATTCATGTTGTTGCAAAAGTAATTTGGCTAAAAGATTCTTAAGTAGTGAGGCCAGGTGGTCTGAGGCAGTGTAGATGTGTTCTCTAACCTTAGTAGTGAGGCCAGGTTGTCTGAGGCAGGTAGATGTGTTCTCTAACTTTAGTATTGAGCCCAGATTGTCTGAGGCAGTGCATATGTGTTCTCTAACCTTAGTAGAGAGCCCAGGTTGTCTGAGGCAGTGCAGATGTGTTCTCTAACCTTATTAGTGAGCCCAGGCTTGTCTGAGACAGTGCAGATGTGTTCTCTAACCTTAGTAGTCAGCCCAGGTTGTCTGAGGCATTGCATATGTGTTCACTAACCTTAGTAGTGAGCCCATGTTGTCTGAGGCAGTGCAGATGTGTTCTCTAACCGTAGTAGTGAGCCCAGGTTGTCTGAGGCAGTGCAGATGTGTTCTCTAACCTTATTAGTGAGCCCAGGCTTGTACAGCAGTTTGTACAGCCTGATAGCATATAGTAACCATGGTGCCAGTATTTCTCAACCTTTAGTAGAACACCTGTGTGCAGTGTACAGTGCATAGTAACTTTCTTGCTTCTTAGAGAGCCTGCCTAGTAACACGCTGATAACCACATTGTGATTAGTAGCATGTTTCCTGTGGTATTCATGTTCATTATTGATAGTCACATGTCATTGAGACACATGTCTCTAGTCCATTAATGATTACATGCCCACACTAGGAAGAGCAGCATCATGTGGTTCAGCATCATTTTGCCAAGAGAAGACCTTACAGAGGAACACATTTCACTTGCCATTGTGCATAAGAAAATCGAAACTGGGATGACATAATAATATAACAAAAATGAATAAAAGTACACTTTTGATATGTTAAAGTTAAGATGAGTTATTATTTCACAGGCTCACAATGAGGGGTTTGCTGCAAGTTCAGACTCCCTTAGTAATTCAAGCAACACATCTACTAATGGAGTCTCAGTACCAGAGGACAAGACCGCTCTGGAAATAGCAGCGGAACAACTGAAGAGTTGGCCTCACCTGTCCAGAGACGTGCAGGATGAACTCATTCAAAACGAAGAAGGGATTGTATATAGTCAAGCAGTGCATTATGCTAATAGGATGGTTTGTCTTCGAGTACCATTGGACGCAAGTAGAGGACTAAAGAACTCTATAACACTGGAAAGAGACAGTGGTGGAAGTAGTAACCAAACAGGAAGGTAAGAGTCTAACTCAATCCTAAGCTTGTCTTAGAACTCAATAACACTGGAAAGAGACAGTGGTGGAAGTAGTAACCAAACAGGGAGGTAAGAGTCTAACTCAATCCTAAGCTTGTCTTAGAACTCAATAACACTGGAAAGAGACAGTGGTGGAAGTAGTAACCAAACAGGGAGGTAAGAGTCTAACTCAATCCTAAGCTTGTCTTAGAACTCAATAACACTGGAAAGAGACAGTGGTGGAAGTAGTAACCAAACAGGGAGGTAAGAGTCTAACTCAATCCTAAGCTTGTCTTAGAACTCAATAACACTGGAAAGAGACAGTGGTGGCAGTAGTAACCAAACAGGGAGGTAAGAGTCTAACTCAATCCTAAGCTTGTCTTAGAACTCAATAACACTAGAAAGAGATAGTGGTGGAAGTAGTAACCAAACAGGTAGGTAAGAGTCTAACTCAATTCTAAGCTTGTCTTAGCCCTCAGTCCCACCTCAAGTTGATTTGCATGTATTCATAGCAACAGACCGTTAATTGGTTTGTTTGTATTTTATATGTATGTATGTATTTTAGATCCTCCTGCAAGCAGGAACTCCCGAAGAAGCCTCATTGGCTTATCAAAGCCGCAAGCTGACCAAAGTCAGTCTCTTACATTCATATTACAATCCATATTACAATCCATGATTATGAATTGTCAATTGTCAACAACTCTGTAACTGGACGACATACATTAATCTTGGAGTGACTCGAACCGGGGACCGTATGATTGTAAGGCACCGACGTTAACCACTGAGCTAACATTCCAAGATGACTTTGTATAGTAAGAACAGTGTTTATATACAGTACTAGTCATCTATCTGGCTATTAAACCCAGCTGTCTCTTGATTTTTGATGACACAAATCCTTCCTAAATAACTCTACCTTGCTCTCATAGTTCTCCTAAGTCTGTGTTAACACTCCATTGGTTGGTTGTATGTTTGATATAACTGACTGGTGGTTCTCTTATTTGCAGTATTGGTGGTAGTGATGATTATGATAGAGAGATAGACTACGCGGACAGTGATGTCGGTGCCGTGGTCTGTAAGTTTGTATCCAGATTCATCGACAAAGTTTGCACAGAGGCTGGTGTGTTACAGGATCATCTTAAAAACTTACACACAATGATTCCTGGTAAGTAAAATGACTCTCTTTGTACAGTTGTAACGCTAATTGTATCATAGTTGGAGGTCCATGTTAATGTATTATAATGTATCATGAACTTATGCTAATCCCTAATTCTCATACAATGTGAACCTCATGCTAAGGTTAGGTTTGTAATATAGACTGCTTGAATTCATCTTCTATTCAGTTTGTGATTATACTAAGGTTAGGTTTGTAATATAGACTGCTTGAATTCATCTTCTATTCAGTTTGTGCTTATACTAAGGTTAGGTTTGTAATATAGACTGCTTGAATTCATCTTCTATTCAGTTTGTGCTTATACTAGGAGCTATACTCAACAAAAATACATTTGTTCCATACTCTGAGCTTTGAGCTATAGCTAGGGGCTATGGTCCATATACACACAGTTCTGTGAAATGGGTAGGTCTTGGGTTCCACATGTTACACTATTTCTACATTTTGATTGGCGTGTTGTGTTAGCATTAAAGGTTGGATGGACACAAGTAAATCACTACTGTGTTCACCATGTTCAGTTGTATTTGTTCACCATGTTCCGTTGTATCTACTTTGTTCATCATGTTCAGTTGTATATATACTTTGTTCACCATGTTCAGTTGTATATACTTTGTTCACCATGTTCAGTTGTATATTCTTTGTTTACCATGTTCAATTGTATATTCTTTGTTCACCATGTTCAGTTGTATCTACTTTGTTCATCATGTTCAGTTGTATACTTTGGTCACCATGTTCAGTTGTACATACTTTGTTCACCGTGTTCAGTTGTATACATACTTGGTGCACCATGTTCAGTTGTATATTCTTTGTACACCATGTTCAGTTGTATTGTTCACCATGTTCAGTTGTACATACTTTGTTCACCGTGTTCAGTTGTATACATACTTGGTTCACCATGTTCAGTTGTATATTCTTTGTACACCATGTTCAGTTGTATTGTTCACCATGTTCAGTTGTATATACTCTGTTCAACATGTTCAGTTGTATATACTTTGTTCAACATGTTCAGTTGTATATTTCATGTAACAACATCTTGTATTTGTTTCCTTCTGTTTCCTTGGTCATGTTCAAAGTTAAACATGTCATAGTTAAGATCTTATATTCATTGATATTTAACATTACACTTTATGAGACTTTCTCTCTTTTTGACTACAGGGTTAGTTTCAATGCAGATGGAGACATTAGAGGCTGTGAACAAAGAGAGCAAGCGGTTGCCACCGATCAAAAAGGTTAGTGAAAGTAGAACTAGGCTGAAAACCTATGGTGACCGTGCATTCTTGTCAGCTGGTCCTGTCTTGTGGAATGATTTACCTGTGTCTGTTAGGACGTCTCTTTCTCTCTCTGAGTCACAACTTAAGACTTATTATTTCAATCTTGCTTTTTCTTAATTATTGTACAGCGCCATCGAATACTCTGTAGATTTTGGCGCTTTATAAGTTCATCTATTATTATTATTATTGAGTGATGTAGAAAGTTATTGACCATTGCAGTGTATAAGATCTTACAAAGTCAGATTACACCATGTGTTTGGACTATAAAGTCTGCCTTGCCTAGGTCTAGTTACTTTTAAGGTTTTAAAAAACAGAAATAGAAGTCAGTATCATGAACCTCTTTCATATACATGGTATGTACTTCCCTATAGAATAATATACTGCCATCTATCTACTGTCCAACTTGACGAAAAAGTCTCCTCAAATTTATTGTCAAAATAAAATGAAATTGTTAGCAAACTGCTTATCCACTAGAGAGCCTGTGTAATAGAATGTGTAAAAGTAAGATGGCCTGACGTTTCGATCCTAGCAGGATCTTCAAAGGCTAAATGACAAGAGCCTTTCAAATTTATTGTGTCAGTGGATCTTTGCATTTATATTACACAGACACTACTGCAAGGGTATCATTTTGATCAAAGCCCCTACAGTAAATACTGTGAGCTTTCCCTGCCCTGATCTTGTAAATGTTGTTGTGGCATAAGCACATTTGAAGAGATTTTAATCTTGCATACATGTTTTTGACAGCCCACGATTCTAAAACCCATCCTACTGCCGGGTGAGGACTTGTATCTGGAAGGGCTGAGGGGTTACCTGTTGCCTGATGGACGTGAGGATGGCCAGGGAGGTGTACTCGGTGGTCCAGCCCTTCTTCCGGCTGAGGGAGCAATCTTCATCACCGCATACAGAATCATCTTCAAGGGCACACCAGTTGATATGCAAGGTAACATGCTTCTAGATAAGGCTGGTCAGATATCTGGTAGCCAGCTATCATTAGCTAACTAATGCATGTAATGTTTAATGTTGAACACACACAACTACAATGTTATATTCAAAGCTTTTAAGCTTGTGATATAAGCCTCTTACATAATATGCCATTTCTCATGGACAATGGACATGTATGTTTCAGGGCTTCCCCTTTTAGCTATGGTACGTTTGTGGCTGTCTGTGCTTAAACGTGTGTTTTTGTAGCTAATTCTGATGAGATGTCTCCAGCAGCTAGATTTGTGGGCATTCCCTTGCCATATATATCAAAATAGCTAGATAAAATGTAATATGTTGTATTGAAAGTGTATATGTGAGTTGTGTGGGTCTTGGAGGGTCTTGTGTCTATTTGGGGTCATCTCAGTGAGAAATTATGGTATTGCCAAACAAGGAACTTTAGGTTAAATAACATCTTCAGTGTCAAGTATTGCCTATCATACTACCATGGTCTGAATCTGCTTACAACCATATTCCATTTACTCTCTTCTTCAGCCTGTGAACAGGTGGTGACTCGTAGCTTCCCTGTAGCTACTCTGCTGAAGGAAAAGAAGATTAGTGTAACTAATCACTGCAACCAACTGAACTTAGAACAGTTCCTACCAGAGGGAATGCAGCTCAGATCTGAGACCTTCCAGGTAGGTCAGACAAAACCCTACCCCCACCACCCAACCCCCCCCCCCTCCCCTTGAAAAGAAGATTAGTGTAACTAATCACTGCAAACAACTGAACTTAGAACAGTTCCTACCAGAGGGAATGCAGCTCAGATCTGAGATCTTCCAGGTAAGGGCAGACAAAACCCTACCCCCACCACCCAACCCCCCTCCCTCCCCTTGAAAAGAAGATTAGTGTAACTAATCACTGCAACCAACTGAACCTAAAACAGTTCCTACCAGAGGGAATGCAGCTCAGATCTGAGACCTTCCAGGTAAGGGCAGACAAAACCCTACCCCTCCCCTTCTACAGGTGCAGTGGATGTTAAAAGCAAGAAATCTTAGTGTATAGTGTTAGTGTTATTAATCCTAAAAGAGTAAGCTTTTCATGTCATGACAGGCCTTGTATAGGATTTTCTAAACTATCTTCATCCTGGAAGTAGAAACATGAAAAAGTAATATACATCAATTAAACTCTGAAAGGTCATCGACATTAGCCTCAAATATGCTACAAAGTCAAGTACTGGTTACTCCTGTTTAAGTTTCAACGAATATTTGGTAACCACTTTCCAAACAGTTTTTAAGTTAACCCATCATTAATTTCTAAAAAACAGTTTTAAGTTAACCCTCATTAATTCATCAAATCAGTTTTAATTTAATCCTCATTAATTTCGCAAAACCAGTTGTAGGATCAGAACCTCCAGAAGATCTATTTTGCTCTTTTTTATTGTATTTTAGCAATTTTTTAGCACGATTTGGAGGAGATACGGATGACATTCCCAGTAGGAGGCAGGAATGTTCTTGTAGGCAACAAAACCTCCACCAGTTATGTATGAAAATGTTCAGTGGGATGAAGATTAACAAGGATCCTTGATAGAGACTTTTCCTTATCAGAAAGTGAAATGGAGTCATAATTTTTCATTGTAAATTATGATTATTCACAAATGTGAAGGAGGAGTATTAAGCACTCAATTTAAGGTTTTTCTAGTAACATCTGTCTCATCATCAACATTTTACAGCTCATGAAAATAGCTTTTGATGAAGAATGTGGACTGGAGAAAATAGAAATGTTCCGTAAGACGGCGGTGAAACTGAGATACCCTCAATCAGTATATCAGATGTTTGCCTTCCATGGAGCAGACGTGTCTCCAGCCCTTACAGCACAGATGAAAAATAAAGAGAAAAGCACAACATTAAGGTACCACTTCATATCTGATTTGACTTGAATTGCATTTCTCAAACGGTTTACTTCTTTATAGATGATCTAGGTGAATTAGGTGTGATCCCCTGGTCATATATTTCAGTTCATTTTCATTTATTTGTTTCTCACATCGTGCAATTAATATGTACAATAAGCAGAGAGTAAGAAGAAACAGATGATAAGAGACATGATGTGAAGGAAGTAGAACAATAAACCCTTGTTGGATTGACAAAGTGCCCCACTCCCTGTAATTAAAGTAATATAAAGAAATATTACAGTATATAATAGCAATATAAACAAACACACACAAATAGAACAGTAAACCCTCGTGGGCTTGACCAAGTGCCCCACTCCCTAAAACTTAAGTAATATAAAGAAATATTACAGTATATAATAAACAAACACACACAATTAGAACAATAAACCCTTGTGGGATTGACAAAGTGCCCCGACTCCCTATAATTAAAGTAATATAAAGAAATATTACTGTATGTAATAGCAATATAAACAAACACACACTATTAGAACAAGTAACCCTTGTGGGATTGACAAAGTGCCCCACTCCCTATTATGAAAGTAATATAAAGAAATATTACTGTATGTAATAGCAATATAAACAAACACACACAAATAGAACAGTAAACCCTTGTGGGCTTGACCAAGTGCCCCACTCCCTATAACTTAACTAATATAAAGAAATATTACAGTATATAATAAACAAACACACACAATTAGAACAATAAACCCTTGTGGGCTTGACAAAGTGCCCCACTCCCTATAATTACAGTAATATAAAGAAATATTACAGTATATATTTAGCAATATAAACAAACACACACAAATAAAACAATAAACCCTTGTGGGCTGGACAAAGTGCCCCACTCCCTATAATTCAAGTAATATAAAGAAATATTACTGTATGTAATAGCAATATAAACAAACACACACAAATAGAACAGTAAACCCTTGTGGGCTTGACAAAGTGCCCCACTCCCTATAATTACAGTAATATAAAGAAATATTACAGTATATAATAGCAATATAAACAAACACACACAAATAAATAAAACAATAAACCCTTGTGGGCTGGACAAGGTGCCCCGACTCCCTATAATTCAAGTAATATAAAGAAATATTACAGTATATAATAGCAATATAAACAAAGCCACACAATTAGAACATGGTATGCAAGTTACTGTGGCTTCTCACTGGCACAACCAGTAAATAAATGGCTAAATAGGTGCAATCAACAACAAAGACTTTGATAGCCGAGTAGGTAGAGATCCTTTTCTTGGGTATTTCTGATCACTGATATCAGATAGTAAATATTATATCTGAGTTCTTTATCTTGTTTTCTGGCATTTCAACCAATGCTCATCTGGTCACATCCTTGACAAGACTGTTTATAAATAGTCACTGATATTCTTGTATTTCTTTTATGCTAACTTTTAGAAAGATTGCAAAGACTTCTAGAACATTCCTAAGGAGTGGCAGGAGGTCACAGACAGGGAAGGGTAAATCCACCCCTAGGAAGGAGAAGTATGCTGTTCCCCCATTTAACATTGGTGACCCAGCCACAGTGGCCAGATTGCAACAGCAGTCATCTAGCAACAGAAACAGTGTGATGTCAACCAGTGTAGACAGTGTGACAGATGTTGATAGTCGGCCGTCTAGTCTCATGCTGGAAGATGATGAACTATCCAGTAAGTATTCAACTCAACTACCATCTTTTCTTCTAGCTGGAAAATTTAGCCAAAGCTGATCTATTTTCAATGAATCAGAACAAAATTTGGCTCTGGAAACCTTAAAGTTCTCTCAAAAAGCTGATTTGAGATGGTGGGGTTTGTTAGTTCAATGTTAATTCAAAAGAGATGTCACTGGTCTGTTATCTGAACTGTGCCTTCCACTTGCAAGGTGTGAAGGTTCCTTTCAGAGCTATATGGTCTCAAGTTTCAAGTTTATTAAAAAATCCAGTATAATTACATGAAAGTACATATTTATAAATTGGTTTATAATAGGTCTAGTCTCTGTCTAGGTAACATTTATATATTTATCTCAGATAACTAGGAAGGAATAAGGTTTTGACAGTTTGACAATTCTACATAACAATTTACTGTCATGTCTTAACAGTGTCTGCCCTCCAGAGGTTCAGTTTAGTAATAAGATAGTTTGCACTGCAGTTTGTCTTGTCACTGGTAACAGAATTCACATTTAACTTTACCTTGATACCTAGGTGAAAGTTAAAGCTGTTCTTTTCATATCACATTGTGTTTGGTCATTTTCTGCCATTCACATTTCCTTCTTGACAGAGTGTAGTGTGAGCCTCTGCAATTATGAGTCATATTTTGAGAGGCTCACACTAAACAGCAGTTAAAAATCAATGTTCCAGTTTTGTGTAATGGTATGAAAATGATAAGAGTAGAGTAATAGCTGTAACTATGATGAATCCCCTGTAGGAGGAGTATAAAGTAGTCTTCTACAGAGACTTTTGATTGGTTATAAAAGATATGATCCTATAATAGCTTTCTCTGGTTCAGAGCAGATAATTTACATAATTGCTGTGCAGAATCATCAACAGTGCCAGCTCATGTCAGCAGAACTTGTCCATAATGCACGATCAGAATGAAATTCCTGTCGAGCCGTGCAAGGCATGGCTCCTGCAGGTTAGTTAGGTTAATTAGAAAATTTAGGTAATACAGACATTAGCAGGTTGAAGAAACGAATGAAGAGGAAGACAAGCAGCACACATAATATGTCCATAATGCCTCTAAATATGAAGTACTCAGGTTTAAGTCCAGGTCTTCATTAGAAACTGTTACTTATCAATTGCTAGAACTCTCTTAATATTTACAGGATATAGTTTTCTTGTAAAGTGTACAGGAAATACATGAAACTCTTAACATTTACAGGCTAGAGTTTTCTTGTAAAGTGTACAGGAAATAAATGAAACTCTTAATATTTACAGGCTATAGTTTCTTTGTAAAGTGTACAGGAAATAAATGAATCTCTTAATATTTACAGGCTATAGTTTTCTTGTAAAGTGTAGAGGAAATACATGAATGAAACTCTTTAATATTTACAGGCTAGAGTTTTCTTGTAAAGTGTACAGGAAATAAATGAAACTCTTAATATATACAGGCTATAATTTTCTTTGTAAAGTGTACAGGAAATACATGAAACTCTTAATATTTACAGGCTATAGTTTTCTTTGTAAAGTGTACAGGAAATACATAAAACTCTTAATATTTACAGGCTATAGTTTTCTTGTAAAGTGTACAGGAAATACATGAAACTCTTAATATTTACAGGCTATAATTTTCTTTGTAAAGTGTACAGGAAATACATGAAATGAAAAGTAAATGCTGTGCATGATACCTCTTCTCTTAAGCAAAGCTTTGGATTGGATTCTGATTCCTTGCACCCCATCTTTCATGGACGTCCTTCTATCGATTTCCTGTCATATTGATAAGAAATAATGATAGTCTGTCTTCATGTTAAAACCAGAGCCTCCTGATGCCACCGGTACCTAGTCAAGAATCGTCATTTTCAGAACGATTTTTCATATCATTGATGTCAATGTTCGTAACAATGACAATTTGAATTTTAATTCACAAATCTTTTTACTTTATTTTTGTTAACATTCACCTGGTTTTTCAAAGTTAATGAGAAATGAAACATTTCCTCCCAAAACTTCTGCATGATGATGGCTACTTTTATCAATATTATCAAATTTTGCACTTCTTTCCTTGATGCCCTCCAGGTATTGATTTGTCTGTCTTCACATTGAACAGAAACTTCGTGATGCCATCAGTTATTACAGGTTTGCATATTTTTAGTGGTAATGGTGGTAACTGGGTGCACCCACTGACACACTAACTCACTCACATAACACCAACAGATACATGTATTTTTTAGATCCTCCTGCAAGCAGGAACTCGCGAAGAAGCCTCATTGGCTTATCAAAGCCGCAAGCTGACCGAAGTCAGTCTCTTAGATTCATATTTAACGTCCATGTTGTCAATTATCAACAACTCTGTAACTGGACGACATACATTAATCTTGGAGTGACTCGAACTCCGGACCTTATGATTGAAAGGCAGTAGGGTTAACACTCCTATTCATAAAAAGACATAAAAAGACTTAACTACTATCACAGTAGATTGGTTACCAAGAAGAGTTGTAGGTTTCTATGGTAACAGTCATTGACTAGTAATGATTGCTAAAGTGTGAAGCGGGTTAGATATTTTGGTACCAAGAACATTGCAAAATTCAGCAAAAATGCAAAAGGAAGAGAAAATTTCAGTTTCATATCTTTCAGCAAAGTTTAGTGAAGTTTGAGTATAGATACACAATTGCTCTGTTAAATGTCTATCAAACCATTTATACAAGGAAAGTGTGTTGCAAACCAAAGCTGTTAACATCATTGGCTCATAAAATGGAATGGTTATACTGAAATGACACCAACAAACATGTAAAGGTTCCTATTTCAAGAAAGGTAACCATGATAGTCAAAGAAAGGGGGAAGTGTAATTCCATCTGACTAAGTTTTATAGGTAGTTAAGAAGGCAACCAATGATCTGTTATCATATATGTTTACCAAGCAGAGAATCATATTTGACAGTGTATAGTCTCAAAGTCTCCTCTCATAGCACAAGAAATTCCCCTTAATACACTCTATTCTACTTTACATACTAAAACACACTTTGCAGCTGTGTGACATAAGCACATGTGCTAAATGAATGTGGGTGTTATTGTCGTTCAGTGGTTTAATAACATTAATATTCAATTCCTTTGAAAGGAACGATTTAAAGTATATATTTATAAGGCTTTATTCTGTTCATGCCCTGCCTTTTACTTTATCGTCAGTATTTGCAATGTTCTTTTATTCTCAGTCCTTTGAGATACCAGTTGTTGTTCTTAGCTTTGTATTAACTGACTCTGTAGAAGTGGGCTTCTTTACTCTTATAATTGTGTTCTTTCAGCTGTTATAGTTTAGCTGGTATTGACTGTTATTTGTGGATTTTGTGGGCAAACCTGTCAAACTTTTAACTGATTTACTGACCATTCCACCTTTTTAACAGCTTACCTCAAATTAACAATCTGGATGATGGATAATGATTAAATTGGTTCAGTTTGTGAACTGGTCGTTCATTTGAATGAATGATTGCAATATTAGTTTGCCAGAGAAAAACTGACTGACTGTCTGTATTTGAAACATCTAATTCACGTTGGAACATTAATATCAGAAGAGGTGGAAATTCAGGGGATGGGGCAAGGCAGGTGGGAAAGATCATTGTTATATGTAAAGAACATATGTAAAATGACAGAAAATCTAAGATGTGTAACATTCAAAGTACCATTCTGTCAGAACTGATAACAAACATTGCAAGGGATTAACATTTTATGTAGCAGTTAAGTAGTACGAATGTATCCAGCAATGTGGTCATGTTATCGTCTTGGGTAACATATGTGTTTCAGTTACTGAAAACTTGTGTTGTTATCATCCATTGGTATTGTCTGGTTTACTATCTGTGGCCGGAGATGCCCCCCACCCCTCCCCCCACCCTAAGTGGGAACGCTACAACTACTAGTTTTAATAAGTGCGACCAGTCCGCCTGTTCTAATAGGGCAGGCAGTCTTGTCAATGTTTATCTCTGTTTGTTTGAATATTCATGTAATATTCATGTCTGTCATCACCCATTTTTCCTTGTAGAACCAGAACATTCTTTCTTTACTTTGAAATGGGGTAGCAAGAAATTGCCAGGTTTGAACATTTCTCTGATCACATTCTCTGCATTCATCTGGGCTATCATTTACTGCTTTGTTTTTTTTGCACTTTTAACATTTTCTTGCCAACAGAGATAAAGGAAAGGTTGCAACTACTCCTTGCTTCCATAGAAAAATTCAATAAGCATGTAGTCACTTTAATCCTTTCATCACTTAAGACTTTGTTGCTATAAAAGTTATTGTACACTGTATTGTGTAATCACTTTACAAAGTAAACTAACTTGCAAGTAGCTGCAATCTATTCACATTGCAGTTGATTGGAAAGTGGTTTGAATCATCACCAATGTAGTAGTTCACAGATTCTCAAATTTTAAAGTGTTGAGATTGTGTTGTCATGCAGTCACTTTCACAGTACAAACAAATTCATAAGATTTATGGAATAATATATTTTTGTTATGCAAAAGAAGTTACCATGCAGAAATAGTCAATTTTATACACAGAGGCAAACATGCATAGCTGAAGATGTATAAATATTTTAAGATTTTATGATATTTTTTCATATTGATGCAAACTTCAGAAACATTCAGAATTGGTATGCAAAATGTAACACTACATCATTGACTGGTGTGAGGGTGTCATTTCACAGAGTTCTCTTCCTGACATTGTTTGGTTACAGTTTTGAAAGAAACAGTTAGAAAGTGACACAAAATTAACACTTTTATCTAAAAGTGTTTGTTTGTATGCAAGATACACACAAAGCACCAGTAGTTCTTTATCATCAGATATGTAGTGAATGTAATCTTATTATCATTCTTAGTTACCTATACTGCACACTTACCAATAGTAGTAATGCCTGCATTAGATTCATGCTAGAACTTGAATTGTGAGTTATGCAGACAAATATATTGTAAGTTAGCTAGATGTTATTCAGAACCTTTCAGACTGTAGATAATTATGCAGAAAAATCATATTAAAAATGCATTTTTGTGTTGGGTTGTGGTTCAAACTGGTAATATTCGGCCATTATTTGGATGCACATCATTCCAAGACATCTCCATGGCAACAATGCCTATGGTGGGTTTCATTACAACAGTGGGATAACTTCATGAGGCCAATCGATAATTACATCCATATGTACTTGGAAATGTGACACCTAGTTTGACAGCTACAAAGTGTGAGGTTGCGGCAAATTTAATCATCCAGCAAAGATCAATAATAATGGATAAAACTGCTTCCATTACCAAAGCAAACTATCATTTTTGCATCATCAATCATAAATAGTATGGACATGAAGGCCAACTTGTTGTTTGCTGCGAATGGTAATTGACGTGGAGGTTATTTCTGATGTATTTTGTGGTTCATTTAACTAATTTAAGTTGGTTTACCATGATGTCACCTAGAAAACATCAATAAAGCTACTTCAATGTATCTGCTCTGTAGTCACATGGAAGGATTTGCATAATAATTTATAATGCGTACGTTATATCTTACTAACAGGTGTAGTCAATATTTAATCTATCCCTGCATGAAATTATAGTGTCTAGTGTTCACCTTCTGTTAAAGTTACTCTTATTATTTATACCCAGAAAAATGTAAACAGCATATGTAAGAGCTTAACCATGAAAGCAAGGAAGAAAAATATATGCATAAAGAGTCAAATAGAACCTCAGAAAGCAAGGAAGAAACATATATGCATAAAGAGTTAAGTAGAACCTCAGAAAGCAAGGAAGAAACATAAATGCATAAAGAGTTAAGTAGAACCTCAGAAAGCAAGGAAGAAACATAAACAGTATGCATAAAGATGCAAGTAGAACCTCAGAAAGCAAGGAGGAAACATGCATAAAGAGTCAAGTGAACCTCAGAAAGCAAGGAAGAATCATATATGCATTTGCTAATTTGAAATCCATATATTTTAATGGTTAGTTTAGGAATGTTTATATATATTGAGTTAGTTGATAGTCAAGAAGCCTTCAGAGGTTTTGGATGATGACATTAAAGCTTATTAGTGGGAATTTTAAACAAAGTATATTTTGTTAGCCTCAATTCAGGATCAAGTTCAGCTAAAACAGTTTTTTGAATAATAGCTGTTACTTTTAATGCTGTTGCTTCTGATCCGGCTTGTGCAAAGAACTGCCAAGATGCTACTAGCTTACTTTAATATCCACTACATTTCTTATTGATAGAAGCAATTATGACTTCATATAATAATGTTAGAACAGAGGCTCCTCTCTCTCTCACTCCCAATCTCCAAATTGCCAGATGTGTGGAATTTATGGATTTTTTCAATCTCAGTTGCCTGATAGTTTCCCTACAATGAAATAGGAATTTGCTTATTGAATAACAATACTTGTTTTCATCATAACTCATCTTACACCCACTCTCCTCCCCTTAAGGGTTGCATAGATTCTTATCAGGAATCTTTTACTTTTTTGTTCAGTTTAAATTTATTTCTTACTTCATTCCAGTCACATTTGAGTTTTCAAATATATTTTAGTGATTAATTACATCCTGCATGTTTTGTTTGGCAATGTAGAGAAGATATTTTATTTGGAAAATATTCAGGGCTGGTCATAATTCAAGTAACATTCACCTTGGTATACATCATAGACACTAATGACTTCACTTTACTTATCAACTGACCTACATAGGTTAGTTCTATATACACATTAAGCTCTTACCTCCCCCCTTACCACCAACCCCCCCCCCCCACCTCCCAACTTCTCTTCATGTCAACAACTTGTTTTTACTATTACCTTATGATAACTTGTATCTGTTCAATATTATTATTGCACATATTATTTCC